>JAIPRM010006364.1:0-18826 GCA_025469315.1 Stegophylla sp. TES_Ste_2020 | reverse complement strand
GAGTATCCTGTAATTTCAAAAGCGGCTTTACTTATATTAATACCTTTCGCATCAACATATCTTTGTGAAACTGCATTTTCACAACTTCAAATTATAAAAAACAAACATAGATCATGCATTTCACAACTGTCTTTAGAAGCTAACTTGCGTATTTCAGTTTCAAACATCACACCTGACATAAATATGTTATGCCAAGATTTACAAGCCAAACCGTCACATTAATAATTATCACATTTTCTATTATTATTATTATTATTATTATTATTGTAAGTCTAGCCTGTGTTTGAAATCAAATCAATATTATTACTGAATATTTTTGTATTGCTTTATAGTTATTACCAATTATTTTTTGTTTATAAAATATGTTTAAAGTTTTATACAACTATAAGATTGCATGTTTGAAAAATATATTTAAAAACATTTATTTTCTTTACATTTTAACAATTTATTTGTATGAAATAGTGCATGTAAATTTAGTATATTATTAAGAAAAAATAATTAATGATTCTGATTGAGGGGGGCCTTGACAGTTTTACATTAAATTTAGGGGGCCCTATAACAAAAAAGGTTGAGAAGCACTGATTTAAGAGTATGAATGTGAACATGTACTGATTCGTGTATAAAAAGACTGTAACAAAGTTTATTATCATAGCGTTTATAACTATTTTAAGTTTCACTGTATTTTCGGGTGAAACAGATTGGGTTAATTTTTTTTCATAATCAAAAATATGATGTACATGGATTTTTGTTAAAAAAAAAAATATATAATGTAACTACGGAAAAATCAGTTTGTATACAGTGCTAATTATATTTTAAACGAGACATAATTATACCACGAAACATTAGCGATTTCTTTACGGTTCTGAGACCGAGTGACCTTCCACTATAAAATGATGTTAATCCATTGAAGAATATAATTTAGATAAATACATTATAATCGAATAACCGTAAAAAGTGACATTGGAAATGCGACTTTGAAAATTTAAATTCTTAATTAAGTTCGATGACATAATATTCGACTGTAAACGAGATAAATTTAGGAAAATCTCAAGCAATTATAATTATTAGAATCGTTTGGCATTATTTTGTTTTACTAGAAAAACAATTCAGCTGTGCCGTGAACATTTTCGTACAATGTTTTCAAAAGAATGAATGAGGAACAGTTAACGTTTAAATGCGAATTCAGAACTAGAGTGGAATTCATTGTATAGTTTGAGCAAATTATGATGTTTATTTAACCAAACTCAAGGTTCCAAGTTAGTACTTAATTTTGTTTTTTTTTTTTTTGTATCTGTACAGTTAAACACACATTACCATTTACTTTTACCAGTAACTCGGTTACAAATTACAATTTTTACGTAAATTAGTGTTCAATTTATTTTTAAAGTTTCAAATTACACTAAAATAATTATATTTCTAAACAAACTACGCGATCAGCACAGTAAAAATCATATGATTGCAATTTATTCAAATGAAATAAATCTGAAGACTGTGAAGTACAGGTAAACGTCATTACACCGTATATATAATTACTAATTATATTGACATTTTTTTTTTTTAATAATAATGTAATTGAATTTCCTCTTGAGTCATGCAAAATTAAAATCCAGACTAACATATTAAACGCAAAATAACTTATAAGTGCTATAAGTTGGCTACTCTAAACTTAAATAAAGTTATTCTACCGACTAAGTACTAATATTATTTTGTAAACATATTTAAAAATATTTTATTCATAATAATTTTGATTCTCCTGTAAAATACCCATGCCTATTCTAGAACCAAAACTAGTGTCAAAAATATTACATTTAATTCAGTAGTTATTAACATTTTTATAATCATAGCACATTTTTCTTTAAAATTATTTTTCAAAGGTCTTATTTATTACTCATTTATTAGTTTAAATATTAATTGGAATTTATTAAGGTTCGCTTGTTTCAGCACTAGGCAACAATTATCAAACAACACACAAATTAAATACTCACGATTCAATGAGTTTGGTTATCTTTTATGATAATGAATTAATGACACTCTAGTTAAATATCACATGTCTATTTGGATAGCTGAATCTAGAAAAATGAAAGTAAATAAAATATATTATTAGATTTTTAACTGACGCCCGAGAATATGCAAGCATACCACCTAAATCGCACGTGTGGGTTTTTAAACATATTAAGTATGTAGTATGTACCAATTAAAATGACAACAGCACTAATCCGACAGGCTGCTTATTATAGCCGAAATTAGATCAAATATATAAGAACACACAGAACTATAAATTAACAAAACGATGGCGTATTTGAGACTTCTTTTCTAGGGGGCGAAAATTCCTATCCGTGAATAACTACTAAGTTACTATAGATCATAAAATAGTTCCCATATTACTATCTATCTATGTTTAAATTTTCATAAAGTTTGGAATAAAACACAGTTTTCTAGTCTTTTTCTACAAATTTTTGGGTACTTTTGCTCCAATTTTGAGAAAACAACTGAGAAATTTGAAAAATGACCTGTCTAAAGTATCATCTAGAGCAGGGGTTAAGAACCAAGTGATTCATGGACCACTTAGAAGTCCGTAGATGGTTACTCGGAGTCCGTGGAGTGGCTGTGATGTGTGTTTTTTTTTTAAGATAACTCAAAAATAAATTTATTTGAAATTAATTCAAATTATGCGATTAATATAGACTAAAATTAGAAACTGTTATATTTATACCATGAACTTAATTGCATGAATATAAATATTACGTAATATTTATTATTTACGTAAGTATTAGCAGTTTTTCATATATATGTAATATCAAATATGTCTGATAATTTATTAAGTTAATGGTAATAACTTCTCATAAATATCGCTGCTTGAAAGACGACAACGGGAAACACTAGTCATAATATTATATTTACATTTTTTTTTTCTGGTTATAAGTAAGAATTCCTATTTTGTTAATCACGTCTGAAAAGTACGTGTTGGAAATGATAATTCATTTTTTTTTTCCAAACATAAAATTAAATTATTGTATTTCTATGTATTGTATATAGTCTGGTATAAATAGGTCTTAGTATTATTATTGAAAAGTATTTCAAAATGCATTGTTCACTATTTTTTTCAGACTTTTTACTTGAAAAGGATCCATTTACCAGAAAAGCTTTAGACCCTATGATCTAGAGCTAAATTCAGTTATTCAAAAAGTTGTTGGTCGATACTTTTGGACAAGTATTTTTATACAAAAACCTCTACATCATTTAAAAAAAAAAAATAATAAATAAATAAAGAATAAACATCGTTTGTAAAATCACTAGCTTCTTTGCTTCACTCAGAATCTAAAATTGTGACGTTGATGTTCTCGGTGCAAAAGTATTGTTAAATGTAGAGTAATGCAAAATAATACAACAATAATTTTTCATTTATTCAATTTCTGTTTAAACTCATCAAAATAGTATGTGCCAACTAGTTAAAGATGTATAAAATAAAATATTCTGTGTACAAATAAATTTAAATAATCAATAAAAATATGATATGACCGACTTAATCTTGGAGTCCAACATTGTACCACTCTGCGGTATCTGCGGGGCTTAGCCCCCCCCAACTCTCCCCTAATATCAACAATGAGTAGGAGAAAAGTCCCTAACGGCCATGTGTTGGCAAAAATTGTCGGACTTCACTCATGAAAAATTTCTAAACACGCCATTATAATCTTATTAAATAATATTATTTTACTAACGGTTTGAGGAACGCCGCAAAATGCATGACTGTACCACACCTACATGTAAATAGTACGGAAATGCCTAATTCGAGATTATTAAGGGGTTATTAATATCTATGAAATTAAAGTCGTGAGTTGACATTCGTTAACGAAATTCATAAAAAAATTGATAGGCGTACCAAATTGATTTGTTTGAAAGTCAAAATTAGTGTTTTGTTATCATTTTTCAGAAATACTTAACTTTTTCAGATAGATAAATTCTATAAAATTCTCTTATATGATATTTACACATAAGAAATTATTTCTGAACAAAGGTAAAATACTGCAAATGCTCTAAAGTGAGGTAATTTTTGTAATATCCGTAATATTTTGTAATATTTGTATTATTTGTAGTTAGGTTAGTATACACTATTAAGGATGTAAATTCAGTAATTTTTTCGGATAAAAATACAGAATTTACAGAACTCTCCCGTTCCTTATGCCTACGTTTTTATGATTAATATCTGCTATTATAATATAACGTCATTCAATATAATTTATTATTCACAGATTCTTGATTGATTTTAAGGAATAATACTGTTATATATTATATACAGGGATGGGCAAAATACTTTTAAAATTGTATTTAAATACTAAATACTTTAATTTTCATCGAATAAATACAAGATACAAAATATATTTGATTTATATAAGTAAATACAAAAAAAAAAAAAAAAATACATTAATTATCTCAGATGAAATACAAAATACATTAGAAAAAAAATTAATTATAGGTAATGTACAACTATACAGTACAGTACCATAAACGAAAATCCTTGCTGTATTCACACTGCGTCATCAAACAATATAAATTCAAAACATTCATTGCTAAAATAATTATTAATAATAATAAAGATAAGTACAATATAATTTTCTTTTAAGAATAACATAGTCACTGGTATGAACACAAAATTATTTTTTCCCAATTTTTTTTTCAATATTTATGTATATATTATGAACAGTCCGATTAATTGTTAATTGGCCAGTGTATAAAGTATTTAGTATTTACTTGAATTATTTTATTTTCCAAATTGCTAAATAATAAATACATTAAATAAAAATAATATTTAAATACAAGGTACAAAATACTTTAGAAGAATACTCAGCTAATACTAAATACAAGATATAATTGTATTTGAAATACTGCCCACCCCTGATTATATATCTATTATCTGCAGTAATCATCTGTAATGGAGATAGTCGAGGGCTTATATTATGAAGTAAAAGCTACCCACCCTCTTATTTAGGAATTTAAATTTCCTACATTTGATATGAAAATTAGTTTAAAATTTATTGTACATGATACCAAAAATCTAATAATTTTTTGGTATCTTGAGGCTTTATCAATATTCCGAAAAAAATATTCGTAGTATTCAATGCAATGTGTTCTATTTCCTGTAGTGTATTTTATACAACTAACCTAACTATAATATATAGAAGATAGTAGACTAGACCATTGAAATAGGTCGTAGAAATAAGTATCAAAGAAGCTAAATGTGTTGAGGAAATATAGTGAATACAATTTAATATTACTTTAATATTTGTTATTTTTATTTGTTTAATATTAGGCATTATTCATTAGATGTCAATGATGCAGATGAGCTGAGTCAAAACGAAAATAATATACAATTAGAAAGAAGGAAGAGTCGTCTCGATTGATAAGGACAACAAAAAGCTATTGTCCTAATCAGTCTGGGGATGAGGCTCATTTCTGCAAGGTGAAGTCCATCCTAGTTTTGAGTCAAGATATATCGGTCTCCTATCTGGTATTAATTTTGAGTGTAACCGGTAGTGAAGTTAGAAACAATAACTTATTTTTAATTAGTTAGACATTTGCACTGTGAATGTTTAAATTTATTTAAATTTAATTAAAATTAAATAAATAAAATTGTTCAAATCATATTTAACAAATTATAAGTGATTAAACAATATTATAACTATATCAATTGTTTTTTGTCATCTCGGCCAATTCGTTATGTATATACTTATGTATTTTAAAAATAATTAATGTCTCCACACTTTATCCAAAGAAAGTAATAATAGCTTTTGTATGTTCATACTGATTGTATTTACTGTATTGAGTAGGGATCGAGACTTGAAACACTAATTTTGTTGGAAATATGCATGCACCTAAAATAACCAAAACATGCAAAAAAAAATTGCAATTTTTATTTTTTTAATAAAATATGATTTCTCAAATTTTAACTTTTAACGATTACTTAAAATGTATTAATTTGTTAATATGTTTTTTGACAATACAATTATACACTATAAGATTTTCTATTTCATTTGCTTCTGTCAGAAAAAATTAAGAATTTCTATTGTAGTCACGTCCAACTCATAAAATCAACTTAAATTTGGGATTTATTGCACACAAATAATTTGTTGGGAATAAAAATACACATATGCAAATATGCAATTAAAATACTCAAAATATGCGGCTGAATTTTGTTTTTTATAGCATTTAAACAATTTGATTTATAGAGTTTTAAATTTAGACAATTGTTTTTATTTAGTAATTTTTTGACAATAATTTTACTGTAAACATGTGAAATTTCTATATATCTTGGTACACCTAAAATAAAAAATATGTTTAGTGTTTTCAAGAATGTAAAAATAATGCCATGTTCAGTTGTAAATTTTTGACCATATAATAATAATACATCTTGTGACATTATCAATTTTAAATGCACGTTGGGTTTTTGTTAGTGACAATCCAAAATGCACTATTGGCATTTTTGGTGATACTGGGATCTATTCATGCCACAAAAAAAATATATTTATATGTATATAAGTAAAAATAAGATAATTTTCAGTATAAATCATTATTTTAAAATTTTAAAAACTATTTATAGCGATTTATTTAATACTTATCAAGTTAAAGAATTTTGGCATTTTCCAAAACGTACTATTGCCCGTGTGAATCTAGAAATCACGACTAAAGATGAGACAAAATGAACTATTTATTTATCTATTTCATAATAATAAAACGCGTTAGCATAGTTACAAAAATAGAATTAAACAATGATAAGTTATAACATGACTTAAAATAATATTAAAATATGATAATGATTCAGTACATCGTTTTAGAATAATTATATAATAGTAGGGGCACTAGGAAGAGCGGTTACACGTGTGCACATTGTTTTGCAGTGTCATCAAGTCGAACGGCGCCATTTGTTTATAAATTTTTTTTAATAATATGATGTCAAATCATACATTAAAATGAATTAAATCAACGTGAGTATTTTTTTGATGAACTTATTGGTAAATCAGTATATTGCACGTGTATTTTAATGAATTCGTAAAGTTGCGTTAATCGTGTTGTATAATGTATGTAGGTCGTGGGTAGCAAAAACACTTGTTGAAAACAAAATATTAGTATATCAGTATTACATGATCACTATTAGGGTTAGGGAATTATAGGAGTTAGCATGCTTTTAAAAAATTATTCAAAATTTAGCTAAGTTATATAGAAATGCATTTCACAACACCAGGAGTTGTATGCAATTCTCTTTAATTTGTAAACTTTGCATATTCTAAATCTTATTCGATATAAGTGCATTTTTCGGTTATATTTGAATTTTAAGTGCATATTTCACATATTATTTTTCAATATTTAATATGAATTTTCTCAATATGGAGGGAGAAAAAAAATTAAAGAGATTTAATATAATTTGATAATTGATTTGTTTAAATTTTTTTAAAAAATAATCATAAAAAGAATGAAAATTAAAAAAAAGATAAAATTGCATAAATGATAAAAGAATAAATAAATTAAAAAAAAAAAAGCCGGACATACTTCGCACGATGGGTGTACTTCGCACGACGGGTGGTATTCTCTTGACGGGTGTATTAAATTTTAAAGAAACGATAAATCATTTCTTCAGTAAAACGATTCTCAACGAAGGAAGTTAATAATATACATTATTATATTTTTTATCATGAATTATTTAGAATCATTTTACAGCCACGCATAGAACACATATATGCACGTATTATGTAACATGATTTTATTTTGATTGACTAAATACATCAGTTCTACGAATAACGGATAGCGCGTGGAGATGCAATATTATACAGTACGCTAAACACAGATATACGTATATTATATTGTATATCTGTGACGTTAAATTATTTGAATAACGTTTATATAGTCATACCAACCATACTTTAAAGAGTTGGCAACCCTAATTAAATTTTCTAATTTCATTTATTGTCTTTATCTCACTATTTCTAATTTTTTTTTTTTTTATAATTTACAATGATCTACCAAGAGTATCTGACCCGAGGAGCGAATAATATCCATGGTGCGAAGTATGTCCGGCTTTCTTATCTATATTTTACTTTACTTTACTTTCCTTTACTTTTTTTTAATCCAATAAATAAAGAAAAGGAAAAAAATTTTAATAACAAAAAAAGTATTAGAAAAATGCCCAATTTTTTTTTATATTTTCAAAATTTTCTTGCACTTAAATATTTTTCATATTATTATTGTCTTTCTATGTTTAAATTTTCACGGTTTTCGAGTATTTTTTGTCAAATTTTGGGTAGTTTGTGACTTTGTTCAGAATCTAAAAGTCCTATGTTTTAATTTTTTTATAATACGAGTATACGGCATATTGTCGTACAATATATTGTAATAATAACATTATAAAATTGTTTGTAATATTCATAAATTTGTATTTTATTAACTTATTATACTACATTATATTAATGTAATTGACGAGTTAATATTTGTATGAAGATTATGGTGTCCGGTTTTGAAACTTTTATGAGTTGATAGCCCTATGTGCCAATACCAAAGGTCCACTATCCGTATATAGAGATTCTGTATGTTCTGTAAGCATCTAGAGCAATGGTTCTAATCCGGAGTGACATAAACACAGTTTAGATGTGACGCACAATCCTAGAGAAAGGAAAATAAGTGCGCAAATTTGTTAATCCTATTTATATTCCACGGAAACTTATAAATTTTCTTTTTTTACTTATCAAACCACATCCATGAAAAAATCCTGTGTATCACACTTATTATGATTACTAAATATTTTCATGGTTGGGCCATGTGGTGTCGTATTCTCATTAAAAGGGTGTCTAGAATTTAAAAATGAAGACCTGGCAGCAACAACTAGGCATATCTACTTTTTCAAATTGTTCAGAAAGAACAAAAAACTATTTTATAAAATAAGACCATATTGCATAAACTAGACATCTCCATTTGTACAATAGTTTTGTATTTAATGATTTGATTTGTCTGATTGTTGCACCAATCAATGCACTGTTTTTTCCTAAATAATATTCAACTAAAACATGATTTTGACCCCAAAATGTGGATATGTCTAACCAGTCCTTCAAATGTTGAGAACTTTGACTGCACCATGTAGAGAAACGCACATTTTTTAATGTACAATATAATACTTTTTAAAAATTTCAAACCAAAATGCTATATTTATCAGCAGGGCTCGTAAGGTCATGCAACCGCATGTTTTTTTGCTATATAAGAAAACATACAGAGTGAGCTACAAATCCATTTCATAACAATGGTAATCAAAATATGAAATTTAATAGTGCATGTTATTGCATGTTTTGGGTTGTAAGGGCATATTTGGCATATTGTCGATTTTTTAGCGCATATTATTTCATAAAAATTTTTTTAGACAAATATTTAAAAATGTCTTGTTTATTTACTTTCCTGTTAACAAAATTATAGTGTTTGTTTTGATTAATTTGTATTCTAGTATGGCTACCTCTATTCATTTTTATAAATTTATAAATTTATACGATTTATTTTTATAAATATATTTTATGCGTTTTACCATTGATTATTAATAGTATTTATGATCAACGGTTTTATGTAATACCGCAGAAACAATGTTATCGATTCTCAACTTACTATCCTCGAATACAGCTTTTTTTATCGAAACGAAACCTATACAAATGTATAAAAATTAAAAGGAATAAAATACTTTTAAAATTAATGGATGTATTCTTATTATTTTAAAATTTAATCATGATTTTTTTTTGTATAATGCATATTTTGAGTGCATAATTTAATGCATATTTTGCCAATTTTTAGTGTAAGAATGCATGCTAATTTATGCATTTTTTAGAGCATAAACTTACGAGCCCTGTTTATTAGGTACATAATGCCATTTCGACAAGGAAATCGGACATGCTTGACAAAAATATCAAATTTTCGTGGTACACCGTGTAAGATATTTGCTAAAACGCTGTAAATTACTATGCTGTTATATGAGTATCGGATAAAGCGTTTTTTTTTTTTATATATTGTTTACGTATATTAAAAAAAAAAAAAAACCGTAATTCGGTGTATTTGGACGTAACAAAAAGTATTTATGGTCCATAAAATATACGACCGTAATGTAAACTAGTTCACGCCGACACGAATATAATATGTGCGTGTATAAGACAAATGTCGTATCATTGTTTATAATATAATATAATATTATGCATCGTGCGTCTACTTTTTTTTTTCTGCCCGCTCAGACGACCCTCAGACATAGTATTACGTACGCACAGACATAACAGACGATATTTCACTCGCGTGTGGGATGATAACATATAATGAAAAGACGAAATCCAAATAATAGCGACGACGAGACTGCGTCAATAGAAAGAATAAGACGGCTAACCACGACGACACATCATTGTGGCGATTGTCCGAAACATCCGTTGTTGAAATACATATATATATATATTTTACTGTTACGCGCATTATTTTTTTCCATTATTCTTTTAATGACTCCGACATCCATCTTCCTTGTGAACGTGTTTTTTTAACAATTATTTTCCAGTTGTGCATGACATCATTTCACGTTATTTTTTTTTTTCAAAAACAACGATTGGTTTTTTTTATCTCTGATGTACAATCCATTTCTCATTCGGCGTAATGTGTACATTATATCGGTGTAATTTATATAATATAGACACTAAAATTCTGTGATATTAATGTGGTGATCGTCATAATTATGACATGATTTTATAGTTAAAATAGTACAAAGAATACGAAAATAACATACGATATTTAACGGGAGTTCGGACTACGAATGAGTAACGACGATTTTCCGAAAGGAAAAATACATTATTGGTTATACAAAACTTCGAAACACAAAATCTTTTTTATTTATTTTTTCTATCGATAGATTTTGTGGTTTGTCGATGTAAATTACATATTGATTTGTCATTAATTTAACAAAATATCTACTAATTATTGAGATGCATAAATTATGTGTATATATATATATATATATATATATACCTATGCCCTATATATATATAAATTTTAATTTTCATCGTTTGTTAAATGTAAACGTTAATTAAGCATGTATAAATAAAAAATTATGGATAATTGTTACTATTATATACATATATAAATATAGTTTTTAATATAATATTTATAACACAGATATTGTATATTATTACTTATACATTAATTGTATTGTAAATAGAGTTTTTCTTCTATTCATATAGATATAATAATAATAATGATAATAATAAATCATCCATGTGTTATATTTTTATTTATACGTGTCTAATTAACGTTTTCATCAAATAAACGATGAAAACTAAAGTTGTGTATGTTTATTTCCCAATTAATACCACTCCTACTAACTTTAACACAAACTTAAAGTAAAAAATGTATGATAAAATCTTTTGTTGTTTTATCTAGCATTAAATTTTAAATAAGTGCTTCAGAAATTAAATTTTTATTAAATAATTGTCAACAAATCACTTTTAATGTCTTTATATTGGTATATAATTATAGTTTACCTAAAGAAGTGTTTCCCAACGTTTTTTCCGCCCAAGCCCATTTTAGATTTTCATGTACTCTACTCCCCCCCTCCCAATCATTTTTAAAAACTGATGACATTTTTATTTTTTATTATTGGTTTAACTGGTTATATATGAGTAAGTAGGTACTATTTGAGTTAAATTCATATTTTAAATTATTATTTATAGTGCATTTCTTTGCATTGAGTTGTAAAAAAAAAAATCAGTGAGAGTCCAAAATTTTTTTTCATATTTTCCAAATTTTCTTACTCCAAATATTTTTTATGTTATTGTCTTCTTTCCATGTTTAAATTTTCATAAAGTTTGGATTAAAAAATTATGGTTTCCTAGTCTTTTTTGTCAAATTTTGGGTAGTTTTTCCAAAAAAAAAAAAAAAATGAAAAATTTGAAATTCGAAAAATGATCACTCTAAAGTACAATCTAGAAGCAAATTCGGTTTTAAAAAGTTGTTGATCGAGATTTTTGGATAAATATTTTCATACGAAAAAGTGTTTACAGAAAAAAAGGAAGAAGAAAAAAATAAACATCATTGTAAAAACACTAACTTCTTCACTACGGTCAGAATCTAAAATTCCCATAAAGAGGTAGCAGCAACCACGTTGGGAATCAAACATCAAGGAACAAATCGCTTTTTAATTAAAATATTTCAATATATTATGACGGCATAAATTTGCACAGTAATTTCAGGAAGATTTTATGTTAAAATTACGTAACGAATGATTATTTACGGTTTTTATTTTAGGTACTAAGATAAGCCAAGAAACTAGTGTTTTTACAATGATGTTTATTATTATTTTTATTTTTTCATCATATTAGGAAATGAGATATTTATTTTTTAAAAACATACAGGATACTCATTCTCATAAGGCATAGAATAATAAAAAAATGGTGTTAGATTTTTAGACGAACATGACAAAAATCAGGAAGATTAAAATGCACAATTTCATATAATTTTGATACAAAACCTAACTACCCTTTATATTATTATTTTTTAAACATTTAATTATTTATAAATAAACTTAGTATCTGAAATAAAATAAAATGTAATTAATTCTAATTTTTCCTATACTTTTTTCATTTCCGGGAAATTCTCCAATTTATTATTTCTGGAACAGTGCTCATCTCTAAATTCACATATTGCCCTGGTCTAGTATTTTTACTCGTTTAATTTTGATTTTTTTTTTTCTCGTAGCTTCTTGGTATTTAAAATTAAATCAACTCAATAATAATAAAAGGGTTGTAATAAAATGTATGACCAATGATTTTAGAGTGTACGCTATTTTATAATGGATGATTCCGATATGTTTCCTTCTAATGAATTTGAAGTCGGCGTGACAACATAGATAGATGGCTCTTGTTATAAAATATATTAAAGCAACATAATCAATCAATGGTTATTACTCACTCTTTTATAAAATATTTATATTTTATAATTCTATTTTTACGAACATAATTGGCTTTGAAATAATATATAAATAATACTTTCATGTAAATCTTAAATTGATACTAGAGATGTTGAACAGACAACTAGACAGCGTAATTGATGTTCGTTTAACTTTTGAAATAATTATTGAAATATGAATTTGAATATTCTTTTCCTAGAAACATATATTTTATTTTTGTAGTTTTTATACCGTATTAAAGCCTAAAGGACGTAAACGAAATAAATTTCGAATAATCATATTCACAAATATATTTATTTTTCAGACATATTTAGAAGTATAATCATTGCTTTAAAAATATTGAAAGGTATGTGGATAAAGATAAAATAATTACCCGCATTATTATGTTATCTCATTTTTATTACCTATACTTATGTCAAAATATCCATTTTGCTAACAGTCTGATAACTCCAAACTTGGGAGACATAAGAAATTCCTTTGAGTTATAAAAAATAATTATGTTCTAATGAAAATTTAAAAAAGTATAATACACAGATATATAAAACAATTTGTTTTACATACCTGTGGTGTAATACGGATTTCAAGTATTTAGACCAGAGTAGGTAGTGGTATAAAACACGATAAGAAATGAAGGATTTCTTTGTATTCTTAGTGCTATATATACAAATAATATGTAGATATATTAATGGACTTCGATGTCAGCTAACACATGGTTGAAGATTCCAATAATTACAAATTACATGAAATTGATTACTTATAGCGTTCTTACAATGGAAATGAAAAAAAAGTTGTATTCTTATGGATTTTGAACACAATGTACTTGGATGTAAAACTTCTGTGTAGGTAAAAAGGAAGGATTATTCTGAAGTTTTAGTAATATGTATGTTTTTATATACAGGGTGATTAAATATCCTTATCTCCGTTTTAAACACTACATTATAATATACTTCTATAGTATACATACTGGGTTATATTTAATGGGATGAACATTCTTTATATATCACTCTGTATACAGTGCCACTAGTGGGAAATTGTATGCAGTGTACTTTTATACTAGGTACATATGAACCATAAACACACTAGTTGTTGACACATTTTTTATTAATGATAAATTATAAACTTTGTAAGACTGTTTTTGAAATGAAAACAATAATTGTTTAATGATTAGTATTAATTAATTACAATATATGACCTAGGTATTAGCTGCAGTACAAATTTCCAAGCATTTAAAACTTAAGTCCATAATGCCATCTGTGTTTGGCCAAAAATGGTTTAAGCACCCTTATAATTTATAAAAAAATGCGGGTTAATATTATAGTATAGGGTACAGACATATTAGCTTTGTTAATAAATAATAATACAGCTGACAATTTACAAGGTTCTACGAAGTCGCCGACATGCTACGAAACTTGTCAAACTTCACGATAAATTGGTATTTCTAGGCAAGTGATTAATTTTATAAACTAAATCATGATTTTAGAAATTCGTACTTGTCAAATCAATCGGCTTAAAAATAAGGGTCACTCTAATGTGAAATTCTAGAAAAACGTATAGTCTTACAAAAATAATTATTTTGATTGTTAATTGTATTTGTCTGTTTTTGAAGCAAATACACATTTTATCAATTGATTTAAATAGTAAAAAAATAAAACGTGAATGTAATATAAAATACTAAATACATATTGAAGTATGTAGAATTATAGTATTTATTCATTTGTCATTATTATATATTAATATATTATGAAATCATTAGAGTATTATAATAATTATTCATACCTGCTAACATTAATTTTAAGTCAAAAATACAGTTAGACTGTAGACAGTAGTTATGATAATGAATACAATAACCTCACACTGCGGATTATTAGAATTGTAGAGGAGAAATTATTACGAATTAATAGTTTTAAAATCAGATTTTGAGACAAATTTCGTTATAATTCTAGCTCGTTACATTTCAAAGATAAAATATTTTATACATAAAACGCGTTTACTTTTAATCTTGTTCCTAATATCTCAATACACTGTTTTAGATTCTGAACGAAGTGAAGAAGCTAGTGTTTTTACAATGATGTTTATTTTTTTTTTCTGTATACAACTTTTCGTATGGAAATACTTGTCCAAAAGTTTCGATCGGTAACTTTTTGAAACCGGATTTGTCTCTAGATTGTACTTTAGAGAGGACATTTTTTGAATTTCTTAATTCTTCAAATTTTTTTTTGGAAAAAACTACTCAAAATTTGACAAAAACGACTCGGAAACCATCATTTTTTGATCCAAACTATATGAAAATTTAAACATAGATAGAAAATCATATAAAAAAGATTTTGGCGCAAGAAAATTTTGAAAATATAAAAAAAAAAATTTGAACATTTTTCTAACATTTTTTTTTCTCATTTATTTTTTATATTATTAACTTCCCTCGTTCAAAATCGTTTTATTGAAGAAATGATTTATCGTTCAATACACCCGTCAAGAGAATCCCACCCGTCGTGCGAAGAACACCCATCGTGTGAAGTATGTTTGACTTTTTTAATTTTTGCTGTTAAGTGTTCGATTTTAGTGATTCGATATATAAGAATTAGAACCTAAGATCAAGCATACAGGTCAACATCGGTTTCAATTTAAATTTCAAACTTTAAACTATAGAAAACAGATCCGCTTTACTATATAGTTACTTTATACTAAGAAACAGAAACAGCAGACACGCAGTACGGTAATCCTGTGGGAGTATTACCATTCATAACAATATATTTTCGCATTTATATTTATATATACTCTTCGTCTCATTCAATATTCTTATAAACGCGTAAAATATTCTTTTTTTTCGAACAACAAAAGTCGAGTAAGAATGATTTTGTCCTCAAACGATTTTAGCCGTTCTTAAACGTGTTTCACTTTGTTGTGTGTACAACCATCCGAACGAATCGTGTCCCTCTTCCCTCGGCTAAAAGCCTGTTTCGCCGTGTAACCCTCCACCAGACGTTTTATTATGTACACGCCACGTTCAATGGCAGTTTTAACAAGGACAGTATTACAATTGGTTACATTATGCGGGCGTCCAATTATTCAATTTAAGATAAACACGGTGCAGTATATATTTAGTTTCATAAATATTGTTGTTATTGTATTTGGTGACAACGTCCGCGGCGTTTTTAAAGGGCGAATTAGTAAAAATTGACACACTCACACACATAATAAAAAACGTCCCCAGGACACATCCTATATATACATATATATATATATATATATACCATAGGGGTGTATCGCAAAAAAAGAAATGAAAATTTATAATATACGTTTATAAATAACTGCGTATTCGTGTATTACGTGACGTTTTCATCATGTAAGTACGCATGGAATATGTCCAAATTCGACGGGCTGTGAAACTTATTTTCAACTCGACGTCCCCAATGTGTATAGAATGAAGTATATATACTGCACGTAGGTACTAAGTACGAACATTATTTAATCGTGTGTCGGAATATAAATCGGGGATAAAAATATACAACTTTCCTTTATCCTAGATTATCGTAAATTATGTGTTTAAAAACGTTATACCTTATGTGTTTATCTCTCTCTCTCTATAACTAAATATATACTAGATATGTATATTTAAACTAATATTTTACAATATTGTTAAATGTATTCGCTGTGTGCCCTATTTGCAATAAGTATTTATGCATAGGCGGCGTGCGCACAGGGCGTGTCGAGCGTACCTGGGCACTACCCGAAATTCGAAATTTAGAATTTTTAGATTCTGAACGAAGTGAAGAAGCTAGTGTTTTTACAATAATATTTATTTTATTTTTTTTCTTCTTTTTTTTTTTTTATTTTTTTTTCTGTGTACAACTTTTTGTATAGAAATACTTGTCCAAAAGTTTCGATCAATAACTTTTTGAAACCGGATTTTCCTCTAGATTATACTTTAGAGAAGTCATCTTTTTAATTTCTCAATTCTTCAATGTTTTTTTTGGAAAAAACTACCCAAAATTTGACAAAAACGACTCGGAAACCATCATTTTTTGATCAGAATTTTATGAAAAATTAAACATACGTCATAGAAAATCCTATAAGAAAGATTTTGGGTGCAAGAAAATTTTGAAAATGTGAAAAAAAAATTTTGGACATTTTTCTAACATTTTTTTTTCATTTATTTTTCTATATTATTAACTTCCTTCGTTCAGAATCGTTTTATTGAAGAAATGATTTATCATTTCTTTAAAATTAAATATACCCGAAAAGAGAATCTCACCCATCGTGCGAAGTATGTTCGGATTTTTTTTTTTTACTCATGTTTTATGGGTTATGTGTGTTGGAAGAAAAAGGTTGAATATTGAATTATCGAAGAATAATTTTATAAATACAAGGCTAAAATTCACGTTATTAGACTATAAATATACATCGTAAAAATAACAACATACCATATGTATGAAATATACAGGTAATAGAATGCACAGGTCCGTATTTAGGGGAAGGCAAACTACAAGATCTTAGAGAGAATTTTAAAAGGAAGGAAAATTAAAAATGGAGTTTTATTAATGTTCTACTAAACATGAAAAAAAGCAGAAAACACAATAGCTGATTAAGATATTTTACCCATAAGTTTAATTTGATACGATAAAATTGAAAATTTATCAACCAAATTCTGTTGTTTGTGAGATGAACAGCTTTATAAAAGGTAAAAATGATATCACCTATACTATAGGTCTTATAGTTATAAAACAGTTATGATTTGAATGATTAACAGTTTACTATTATAACCACATTTTTGTTTTATTCCTAAAAAAACTTTTTTGGTAAAATTTTACAAAACAACAATATTAAAAATGGAATTTATTCTAATATCTATATGATACATAAGTTTATATTATAAAAATATTACTTTTAGGAGTTTTAACTATTTTTTGAGGATATATATGCCTACAATATTCCATGTATTACTTTTTGACAATTTTTATTTAAATAATAATAATTATAGAAAATTTAATTAGTGCACGCCCCGAACTTAAAGTCTGCGCCCGCCTATATACTTATATGTTTATATAAATAAGCCTAGTACCACAGTTTTGTAATGCCCGTACGCGGGGGACCTACTAAATCGGATCTTTTAACAGATAGTGAAAATACACAAAGTTTGATGTTAATTATTATTTTAAATTTTCAAACAATACAAAATGCATTTACCGCTAATTTACGAGTGGTTTATGGAAAACGCAATTGATCTGAGGGCTTCTACAACTATGCATCGATATAGATATGTGTATACATAATATAATAAATAATAATGTATACCTAATATTTATATTATATACATAATGAAAGAAAACTAGCTTATTTCATATATTATCTACAAGTAAAATATTTGGTATTTTAACTTGGATATTTTCCTTATGCTTCGTATTTTGCTATATGGCGTACAAAAATGTATCGCAGCTAATTACACTATGGTTAATATTTAAGTCACTGAAATACTAACGAGTATAATAATGACTAATGAGTACCAGAGTAACGACAATATAACTGTTTTTACAAACGATAAAACGATATGTGTTTCTACGCGGAAACTTCGGTCTGTCCGTTTCATCATTTATTTCAAATATTGTATTCGTAAAGCATGTGTGAGAGAATAAAAAAAAAAAAAATCCTCGATAATAATAACGAAAAAAAAAGAAACGAATATTATTGTTATAACCAGGGCTAGGTTTTATATTGCTACAGCATGTTTTTTTTGCGACTTCTAATTTTTGATTTTGTCAGTAATGTCCACGAATCACCTCATGATGAGATAAATGGTGGTGTTTTTATTTTGCATGTTTTTGCATATTTAGGATAAAATGCATATTTTTGCATATATTGAATAAAATGAATATT
>JAIPRM010006363.1:0-18830 GCA_025469315.1 Stegophylla sp. TES_Ste_2020 | reverse complement strand
TCGACATATTTTCACCGCGCTTGGAAAAAGTATTGAGAAATTGGAAAAATGATCTCTCTAAAGTACCATCTGGGTGTGATTCCGGTTCTATAGAGATACTGATCGAAACTTTCGGACAAGTATTTCTCTACGAAAAAGTGTTTACAGAAAGATAAAAAAAAAATAATAATAAACATCATTGTAAAATCATAAGCTTCTTCACTTCGTTCAGAATCTAAAAAAAAAGTACAAATTGATGTACTCAACAATGTTGTTGAGGGCACTAGTACAATGCAATTAAAAAGAGTACTGTCCTACAAAAATAAGTTCATCTGGTCACCATAACTATAGTATACTTGTATACTTGCAAAGCAACGTTATTTGTAATTTTATACATATTCACATATTTTTTAATTAACGATTATCAAACGATAATTTGCCCGCATTGCGCAGCAAGTCGAGGGATATTTTCGATTTGTAGAGTGAGGACTATATCTTTGAGTTGCGATCATTAAGCTAAAAGCAGATATCCGATATTATACGGGGGAACTCCACGACATTCCTACCGTATCGAATGGCTATTAAATTTCATCACGGTCATTAGCCCAATCGTAGAGTCAAATAGCAAATTTAGTAGACCTAAGCTTTCGTTATAAAGAGTTTGAAAAATATTAATATACTGAGTAAAAGTTTTAAAGGATTATTGATAAATATGCATTTCGATTTTATTGTACATCAGTGAATAACGTGCAGCGCTGGTTGTAATTAAAACGAGACCACCTTCTGAAAATGTGATAAGAAGCGTCCCGTCCAAAGCTTTTGACAAGGGTACATGACGCTCGAAAATGGCGCATTCGAATTGGCTCCCGATTTTGGGTAAATCTGAGATCGACCCTCGAATATAAACCATTTGAATTGGCTCCCGAAGCCGTAAAATAATATTTTTTAATAAGGGGTTCTCATAACATAATATTCCGATACTCGTCAACTTTTACTACATCATTTTCACTCAAGTAATCTGGGACTAGATATACTATTTAAATATATTATTTCAAGATTTCAATACATAAAAATATTAGCCAATAAATATAAGCTATTAAACATTTAAACATAATTTAAACACCATTTTTATTATTTACTACTTATTCGTTTTTAAATATATACACATTTTTTAAAGACGCGATTTTTATATGAATTATAATTTTTCCAAACCATTTTTATTAAACTTATAAATTTTTATTTAAACGTCATAATATATATTTTTTGTAACAAAACAATCAGCTAAATTATTTTCTGTTTTTTGAATTTTTAAATTATTGTTTAGCTTTAATTTCTTCTCTACTCTTATGAGATTTTTATACTGTAGTATATTTAATCAAATAATTTTATGTGTTAAATAACTTTGCGTAATACTTGTATTATGTTCCATGTGTAACGCTTAATATGACTATATAAAATATACGAAAGTGGTATTATAAAGCAAATCAAGTGTTACAATAATTGAGAATAATACTATTCTAAACTTATTCCGTTGTCCTGAGTATGACTAACGTTAATGCCCTAAGATATAATATCTAACTCTAAATAATTAATAACATTTTGGTAACCAATTTATTTTTGGGGAAAAAAGGTAGGGAGCCAATTCACAGGTACTTTTTGTACCTTTTTTGTTGACTACCTGTATTTGGGTGCCAATTCGAATGCTCCGAAAAATGGGACACCCCGCTTTTAACGGGACGAATGGTTACCCTATCTTAGACTGTACCCAATGAATATCTGTCTTCGGCCAACTAGAGTGCCTATTCACATATTTATTTAAATTCGATGTTATGTCCTTAAACTGAAACTATTAACATTTTTTACAGCCCTGTTTAATTACGCTGAACAGTGGTGCGTTGCAGCTTCAAGTATGTGGAAATGCAGTTGATCATTTTTAAGATTTTTATGAAAACTTTTTAATATATTATTGTATTTAATTATATTGTATCAAGTGACGATCATAATATCAGTGACAACATTGACATCTAATAATATCACATACTAAATATTTTTGCAATGATGTTTATTTTTTTCTGTGTACATTTTTTCATACAGGAATACACATGTCCAAAAGATTCGAGCAGAATATTTTTCCGAAATTTCGGAAAAACTTCCCAAAATTTGTAAATATTTCTAATATGTAAAATTTTTTTTTCTCATCAAAAAACTGTATTTTCTTGTCCTCAGATTTTTGCCAGTTTTCTGGTAGAAAAATTCATTCGGTTAAATTTTAGATCAGAAATAGGTTTTGTATGATACTTTAGAAGAATAATTTATTGAAATTCTCAATAGTTTTTCCAAAATCAAGAAAAAAATACATTAAATTCAAGTTAAAATAATTAAAAAATTTTAATATGTCATAAACTCGACTTGCGTGAAATTACATTGAAATTATATTTATATACCTACATGAAATCCTTCAAATTTGCCTTGTACTAATTACTAATGATTTACTAAACTTAAAATGAATTAAAATATTTTTAGTAAATTGTAAAATTTACTTGCAAAATGTTTACTCGTAAAAGTTTGTCCGTAATGATTATGAGATCTTGTAATTTTAGTATCTCTAAGTTGTCAATATTATTATGTTCTTAATGTAGGTGTCAAAGCAAAGGGACTTACAAACAATTTAGATATTCTGTCTGAAGTTCTCCGAAAAAACGAAAATGAACTAGTACAAAGTAAGCATGATAAAACTTGTAAAAACGACATTTACATATAGTAAAAAAAACTTAAAAGTAAAAATTATTTGTGTCAAAAAATATTTAAAGCACACGGAAACACAGTTTGCAATTAATTAATGTCAGTCTGAAGTCGATCGGTCAATGAGAAGGGTTTTGTGAAGTTGTAACCCCTTAAAAAAAACCATATTATTAATGGATATGGTATATTTTAAACTACCTATGAGCACAATTCATTTTGAAATTATTGGCCATCGATTTAAAGTTGACCGGTTTAAGTTGGTGCCTCGTGAACATAATTTAAAACTTGAACTACGGGCTACATTTCAAATGAATTACTATGAGAAAATAAGCATTTTTATTATTTTAATTTTTTTAATTTGTTATTTCTAATTTGAAGGCCAGGAAATTGTTTACAAGATTACTATCAACTTTATAAAAATGCTGTATTTGAAATTAATTAACTGTTAAAAACTGTTTAAAAAATTGCTTTTTTAATTTTCAGAAATAATGAAATTTACTTTGATTAGCCTATAATTACTCCCAAATAAATTCCCAGTGTTATAAATTCGATTTGTTTATTTAAAAAATTACAATTAAAATTACAATTACGTAGATACACCTTTATTTAAGCTGAATAATAAATTAGTTTTATAATTGCATTATTCAAAATATATCATTTAATTTATACTTAATATCTACAATATATATTTTTTTTTTAATTCCAGGGTGTAAGGGTAAGAATAAATATTTATTATTTGTGTACAACCATCTTCTTTTCTCTCGTATCTTTTCCTAATTATTCGGAGTCGGACACCTTTATCCTAAATCTTTACCTGGCATGAACATGCTCATTATTTATACACACTCCAGAAATCCTCATGGCTCTTATCACTCTCAACTGTCTTTAACTACCCCCTTATCAACCTCCTTCCCATGCTTCCTTCCATATTTATTTTCATATCCATTTTAAAAACGTCTGTTTTATCACTTCACATGTCCGAATTATCTTAGTATTTTCCTTCTCATCTTATTGTTGATAATATTGTTAAATCAATGCATGTGTTACTCCTTACAAACTCATTCCTTATTTTTTTCGTTCTTGTGATTCCACTCATCCATCTTAAAATATAAACTTCCTACACTCATCTGTCATCTTCCTCTCTACCATAATATTTTTAAATAAATTTTTCACCTATCCTGTACTTCCCAACTTCCTACAGTTTTCCACTCTTCCACTAGTTCTCTATCAGGTCCAACTAGAACACACTCCACACTTTTTCCCCTTAAACCAAACCTACTAAATCTTCGTTCCACAAATCCCATTCTAAATTCTCACTAGGATACTCCTAATTTAATATACTTTTAAAATACTATTTTAATCTCTTTTTTCATATCATTACCATTCGTTATACCATTTTATTTTCACTCTTTAGGCACAAAGAATTTTAGAAATCTCTAATTTTGGTCAGACTTCATACCTACTTATTTTTACTTTCTTATCCTTAGCCTCTTATTATAAGTCTTAACGTCTGTCTTTAATTTTGCTATACCTATCGAGCGTTTTACTTCCTTGCTCTCTATTTTGTACTCTTCCCAATCTTTTCTCATACTTTTTTTATGCAATAAATTGTTAAAACACATTTTTTTTTATTATCCGCAAAAAATATGCTTTATAACAACAATTTGTAGAATTTTATAGCTTAATTTATAATCGCTGAAAAATTATATATATATATATATATATATATATATATATTATCAACGCTAAAAAGGTTATAAAGCATCTAAAGCTATTTTTACAGAGTGGTCACATCTAATATTTAATTATTACCTAATTTCAATGTTGAAATTGTCATTTAAAGTTAAAAGTAGGAATACACAAAAGTTTTTACACAAATAGAATAATGATATCTACTATATTATCATTTATTTATTAAATTCTATAAAATACAATGTTTCAATTTATCATGACAAATAAATAAATAAACAACAATAATTCATAAATCATAGTATTCTTAAAAATTATAGCTGTAATGTTATTGTATACTCACAAAATATGTTGTTGTTATTTATAACAATATTTAACATTAAAATGTTCTAACAGACGAATTACAAGAAGATGGATTTATTTGTAAGTTTTATATTTTTAATATGAAAGTAATGTTTATGTTAAGTTGTGTGGTGTCTACTTTTTGGTTTGCTTTCGTGTATATGAAAACAATTATTAAATTTTTTCAGACAAACTGAATGTAGATAATTATGCATATTTAGTAGTACGTTATCGTAAGTATAAGAAATCAAAATAATGTTCACAGATACTAGATTAAAATAGATAGTTGGTCGAAATAGGATTTCAGTGGCTTTGTACAATATTATGTTTATTGTGATTAATGATAGGGAGAGGGGTCCCCCCCGTTCACAAAATAGATTTTCTGACTGTAAAAAATAATAAAAATATATGACCATTTTTTTTATCGCTTGTTTTTGTCTCGTAACAGTCACCAGTTAGTTCTCATTTTTACTACAGATGTTGAAAAACTCTAAAATGAAAATTACACCGAACACCCAAAACGTATTTTATGTGATCTTTATTTTTTCCTTGTTAATTTAAAATTGCCCCTCCCATTCATGACACCTATATGACTGTATCGTCTGTATCCGCCCTTGATTATGATCTAATATTGTTAAGCTATTGTTAATTTGAAACTAAATTTTAGTTATTATGACTTAATATAATATAAAGCTCGTGAATACAACGATAATGTTATACCTGTAATATTTTAGTATAAATTATAGTGGTAATAGGTAACTGGATTGTGAAGAGAAAATTAATAAAGTACTTACTTTTAAAATTTTAAACCTAAAATAAAATATACATGGGTTTGACAATTGGCCATCATATAAACAAGAGTAGGCAATGAATTTGGCACGGTCATTAAAGCTATTGAAACTTTCCACCCCTAAGTATTAAGGTTAATCTAACATGTGATATATTTGTGTTCACGGCTTTACAGATGAGGAATCAACGCGATCAGGATTTAAGGGTAAGTTATTTTTGCGTAATGATTTCGCGGTAGTTTCTGTCATATATTTTTGTACGAAGATCATGCATCATTAAACATGGAATTTAGTCGCGGTAAAATATTACAAAATATTTCTATCCTCCGATTATTGCGAAGATCAGTTTGTTCATCACAAAAACGATAGACATTCGGCCGATTCAACTGATCCGGGACGAGCTAATTTCTGACTTCCATTGAGTGCGCGCCTACACTTAATCTGGTATGACATAATATTATTTGCCCTAAACGATGACGCTTACAGTCAAAATATGCGCATTAGTCCCGCGTGACGGAGTGGTGTGCTACAATAAGGGAACGGGATTACAAAGAAAGTGTGAATAAGATTTAAAGACATCCTTCCAAAATAGCGTAAGCAATAGTAACGACTCTGTGTGTAATTATGTGATGTTATAACTTCGATATATGAGTATAGATTAATGTTCTCATCTTGACTTCTACATACGACATATATTTATTGTCACATAGAATACAGCTAACAAATTCGAAGTCTGCAAGAACCGATTTGGTAGACAAATTAATAAACAAAAAATAAAAAATATCGAATAATAAATAATTGATTGCAAAATTTGATGATAGATTTTATTTGCTGCATTAGAGACCTAAATATGTCATTCTCTGTGGAGTAGGTTGAAATTATTTAGTATTACTCAACTTAAAAAGTTGATCATTGTCTTGTATAAAATAAAAATATATATTTAGTTTTAACTGTATTATAAGACTATAGGTATTGAAGTTGGGACTTCACAAAATTATTTATTATTGCCCGTTAAGTATACATTTTAAAACAATATGCATTTTGATTAATTTTTGAAATGTTCATAGTAACTATTCAAAAGTTTTGAATAAGAACGTGTATAGAAGCATTGATTATAAATACTATTTTAATATTTTATAACCAATGATAGAAGTCTCCCGAGACTAATGCACACATTCACTCTACGGCGCTCTGTTATACCTCATCTACAGCATGTATATAGTCAATAATATTAATAAAATAAATAATACAAATATACCTAATCATATCAAAAGCTAATTTATAATATGGTCAATATATATGTATGTGTGTATGTGTGTGTGTGTGTAATCGATATTTTCATGAAAAACGATAATATTGTGTGTTACGTTTGGATAAACATAAAATGGACAATTTTTTTGTCCAATACGTGAAACGGATGGACCTTTTTCCAAATCGTTTACCTACTGACTTAAATGTTACTATACTTAATGTTAGTATATTATCATTGTTATACGAGTTAATTTTAATGTGAAAGTCAAATGTGAAGATTTTTCGTGTTTAATTTTTATTTTCCAATTAGTGAGTCAGGATGATATTTGTTATTTTATTTTCACTTAACTTTTTCATTTGACTTTCAAATTCTAATAAATAAGATATTGTTCTGGTGTTGTTTCCTAAATTTATATACAGATGTTAGCAAGCTTCTAATTAAAATTACAGTAGGTATCGATTTGGATAATTTTTAAAACATCTAAAAATATATAAATATTTGGATGGGAACTATTGAAAAACTATTCAGCATCATTCATCGTTCATTTTTGACTTGAACTATTTTCTGCTCATATTGATAGAGGAAAATGTGGTGATTCTTTTAAAATATAGTTGTTGACCAAGTAATCAGATAAATCGACAATTTTTGAATCATCAGGTTATATTTATTAGTTACATATAGTATTATTAGTTACACATTCTGAATAGAGCAGTAAATTATAATTATTATTGTTGTAAATTATTAAATTATTAAATAATCAATACAAAATTAAAAACATCAATGTATTGTACCTATTTCATATTAAAACTATTAAATATCTGTTTGTAATTAATTATCACTAACCAAAATTTTAAATTACTATTTTATTTCAGAGTTTACAAAAGATTATGTCAAATTTATTGAAAGAGAAATTCCTCTGCCATGTATGTATTATTCATAAACAAAATTTAAAATGACAAGGGGACTTATAATTTATTTACCATGAAATGTACCGTATAAAGACCCAGAATGATAAATTCATAGAGTTAGATATTGGTAATAATTTTATTTACGTTAAAATTAAAACAAAAAACCACACAAAATATTACTTTATTTAACGTGTATTTATTATATTCTAATTTATATTGCTATAGGTGTGAGTGTGACTGTATCTTAAATACATAGTTAATCATACTTAAAATAGATTTTAGTGTCATGTTTTCTAAGTTTTCTTTAAAAACGATGTTTCTTGAATTTTGTTTAGTATGAGGGACGTGTGATTTGATAAATTACTTTGTATTTTTGTCTTAAGTGACAAAAGTACCTAACACATTGATTCTGTTATTTTTAGATTCATATAAAATAAATGGCACAAGAAATTCGTGTAAGCATAACTTAGTATACATTAATTTTAAATAATTTAGTAGGTATTTATATTAATCTTACGTATTAAAATATCAATAACTACATAAAATATACAGGTATCAAGTATATTTAATTGCTAGCACTATATCAATACATGAAAAAATATTAAAATATAGTAAACAAAAATTATAACTTTGAAATACAAACGTTATATTTAATTGTATTGCACGTAAAAAGATTCAGAAATTTTACAATACATTTTTTTTTTTAATTTTATTCTATGCTAATAAAGCAAAAGTCATAATATACCAATTCAATAAACTAAAATTTTAAGCTTTGCCCTATTTCACTTCTTCAGCTTTTACCCATTTATTTCAGAGACTACCATAGACCCTGTTTATTAATAGGTACAATTTATTCCTTGTAAAAAATGGATCTTTCGCAGCTACTATAACCTATAAGAATCAGATATATTATCTATTTTAATTTCATATTTTCTTAGTTGAATGACAAAATATTTTTTTATATTTTATATTTTTATTTTTTAATGACTAATATATTTGCAATGGAAATTAATTTCTTCAGCTTTTAAATGATTTATAATTATTTTGGTTGTTTTCATAGGTTGTGAAAGTAAGAATTCAAAACATCATATTACTACAATTGAATGGTTAATACTAATGAATTAAAACGTTAATAAAAAATTAGAAAAATATTGAAATATTTAATATTCTCTGTCAGGGATCCAATAATTATTGCATGGGCTAAATAAAAATATATTATTGTGTTATTATAATATATTGTAATACATGAAATATTTATAATTTAAAAGCCCGAGACATTCTTCGTACCATTGGTAGTTTTCATTATTCAGGTGGAATACTCTTGTTGGGTTTGTTAAATTTTAAAGAACCGATAAATAATGTCATCGTTAAAATTATTCTAAGTGGGGATTCAGTTAATTAAACATAATAGTAATTGCCAGTTTAAATTTAGCATTATCAACAACTTAACACCAGAATAATCCGTGTATATTTCATTATTCGTGGGAATGATAAATTTTGCCGAGTTTTGACATCTCAAGTTCTAATAATTAAAAATTTAATCAACTGACTTTAATACAAATATAAGTTTGACTGTATTAAATAAGTAAGATTTTATACATTTTTCCACGTTAAAAACAATGAATTGAATATGTTACAGAATAATATCGAAAATAAATCTGCCATTATTCGAATTTAAGGCGTAATTTTGACTTAAAACGTTTAAGTTACTAATTTAGACAACAATTAAGAATATTTGACTGAGGAAAACATACGAGGAACCTTTTGTAAAAAAACATGTCTACAAGATTATATAATAAAAGCTTGATGAGGTTTTGATTGAAAATAAATCGTTAATTTATGTGAAAATGGTTAGCTACAAATTCCAACTTCGTTTTTCAATACAGTCGTTTAGATTAAAAACAAACAATTTACAAGTAATTTTTGAGATTTTTTGAAGGGTGTTCGATATGTATAATATAAACATTAGGCTGTAATCAGCTAATGATATCAAACATTTTAAATTTTATTGGATAGAGACTCACAAAAAATTTAATGTTTCCAATATTTTCATTGTTCTCTATTTATCCCAAAAGTGGTCAAATTTTTTTGAAAAAATCTCAGCTTGTATTACATTATTGTTAACAATGGGTACGAATATCAAGTTAGAAAAACAATCGATAATTTTGAAAAATTACTTCTTTAAAGTACTTACCATGCGAACAAATTTTTCTACAGGAAATCTACGCTACGCGTCCTGATCTGAGCATGTTTTCGAGATGTAAAAGTGTTTCAGTAAAAATAAAATAATAAAATAACATAATTGTAAAGCGACTGACCTCTTAAGCCTTTTCACTCCATTCAGAATCTGAAATTAAATTTTATTTCTGTCGCTGAACACCAGTAAAACATGTAAATCCAGTAAAATACCTAATGATTAATTCTTTAGAATTCATGACACCAAAGCAATAAAAACATAAAAAATAATAATGAAATAATTTTTCACTTTGGGAATCACAAGTTCCTTCCGGCCATAACATTTAAATTCATTTCAAAAATATATTAATTTTATATTACCTTAAAAACCCAAATAAATTATTAACCCTGTAGGTGCTGCTTATACTCAGTATTTACGGTAGTATACAGAACAAATTAAACGAATTCAATTTACAAATTTGGTATTGACTTGTAAATAAAACTTTATTATACCAGCATTCAAAGGCTTAAAATTATCACTTTTTATGAAAAACTCGAGTTCCTGTTACCTACTGAATGTATCTAAATAATGTGAAGTGCTGCAATTACTGGATATAATCGTTTATTCTTCAAACCATTAATAATTGATTAATTTAGGATTTTATTTCTAATGAGCACACGTCAATACCTACTGTTTAAGTATGTATACCTAAATATATAATTATTTCCAATTTAATTTGCAGTGGAACTTGGTGAAGCTAATTTCAATGGTAAATATTTAATTTGCAGCAGTATGCAATTTAATGTGTAAGCATTCAAACCATATTTATACGCGATCATGTATCAAAAATTATACTCCCTTAGTCGGTTGTAAATAATATGTATTAGGTACTTATAAGGTTCTAAATATAGTAAAGGCTGTCGAGTGCCTGGATGTCTACCTGCTTAAATTGTTTTTATATCACAATAATATATTCTCCAGCATTCCACGAGGAACGTGTAAAATAATATTAGAATTTAGAAACGTGATGTAATTGAACCTAAAAAAATAATAAGTATGTAGGCCATTGGGCAAAGATGGATTCGTCTGTGAGTTTCGTTAAAAGTAAAAATTAGGTATGATATCAAAAGAATGAAAAAAAAAAAATGGTTTATTTTTGTAAAGTGTTTATTACCTACTAGAGACTGGATTTTGATGAATTTTATATACTAACCGAGCTACAAATTTATTTTACAACATAAAAATATTAAAAATATGTATTTTCTACATATATATATATATATATATATTTTAATTTTTATAAATTTCGATTATTTGATATCATTTTTTGTCAACATTTTTTTTTTATTTAATGTAGTTTTTATTTTTGAATTTTTACATTATTTTTCAAATATTATGTCATTTTGCACACTTCAACTTACTTTTGTTTATTTTAATTTTTTTTTTTTTTTTGTAAAACTGTAGATTTCATCGAATAATATTTTTTCCATACTATAGTGATTACAATATTTGTTTGGTACTTGTTATCCCTATGTGTAAAATAACTTATGCTTTACAAAAAGTATTCAATTGAATTACATTTTTAGTGAATTTTTGAATTTTCAGGTCATTTTTTAGAGATTTATTTATTAAGTATCTAATTTATTAGAGTTTTACGGACATTTTTGCATATATTCAGGCTATTAAAATACTACTTTATTCGTCAATGAAGGCATTTAATTTATTAGATAAGTTCAACTGCAACAGCTATTTTTGTTAAATATTATACATGTGCCACTTCTGTATTTAGTGATTCGCTTATAGTGTTGGGCGTTGATACTAATTACCACTAATTATTCTGTACAGTTAGAAACTCAGTAAAATAGCGTTTTAAAATTACTTTTTCTTTTTAGTCAATTCACCTGGTTCGGTTAATTATACTATAGTTGCAACAATGTACGGTAAGTACATTATTATTTCGGTATAAATGTACTTATTTTAATTTAAACAAATTTTAGAATATTTTTTATTATGGAATTAATTATTATTGAAATTATTGGCTTTACAATATTATTATCTATGTGTATTTGTTTTTTTATATATAACAACGAATCAGGGTAAAACCCCAAATGTTTCATATGGCTCCTGTATCATGTATGGAACAGACATTGTGTGTCAATCCAGTTTGAACATCTTTAAAAGGGTCATTTTCGTAGTTTCTCAGCAGCTTTCCTAAGCGAGAAAAAACTGCCCAAAATTACATTAAAACGATTAATTTGTGACATACTTGTTCACAAAATACATTTTAATTAGTATTTCACCTTAATTCAGACTTAACAACATTTTCGAAACAAATTGCTTCTGTTTTAAACATAAAGTAGGACATCAAAAAAAATTTGAAATTTGACGTTTCCATCGCAATTTTACGTTATATTTTATAATATGTAATTTATGATTTAAATTCTGAGAATGTAATTGAAAACTCACTCATTATTTCTTATATTTCATAATAATTATTCTTAGTTATAAATCAAATTTTTTAAACGATTATTTGAGATAAAATTTTTGAAGGAGTGACAATTTATTTATAATTTTTAGTGTACCAGTATTAGGGTAGAATTGTTTATTAGTTTTCTCTCTTTATTTGAAGTACCTACTTATTATGGAGGTACTAAGTACGTATTTAAGTACCTGTAGATTATTATTTAATTCTGTAGGAGAGAAATTTTAGCATTGGGTCAAAATCTTATAGGATTATATAATTTTGTATGTGGCCCGAGGAATTATAATGCATTTTCAAAGTGGTCTTCAAGATCATTTGCTCAGGCCATCCCTGTACTAGATTATAGGTAGCAGTCAAAATGTATCTATTCAGAACACTGTAACAATATAATTTTTTTGTAATAATTTATTATAGTTATTAAACATTGACTATACGGTCTCAAATTGTTGTACAGTAATAACTACAATAAAAAATGCCGTTGATAGTGGACTGTATAATTATTAACGATTTATTTTCACAAGAAAAAACACGATATATAATAATATTATAATATGAAGCGGTCGGACGGTATGTAACTCGCGGAGAAAAACATATAATATGTCGCACGCGATGCAGACAAGCACTAGCACCGATGAAGGACAGAGAGGACCGCGCGGTACTCAACCGTTCCCACCATCGACACTACAGCGGATAACGCACCGGCCGACATCAACAAAATAAGATACTTAAACGTGACCGAACATTGACGAAGTTTCGATCAAAGAGGGAGCTGGGAGTTGCCTAAACGTGTTCTTATAATATTATAAAATTCAAACGATAATAAGTATATTTTTTTCAGGTAGCGATTGTAACAAAATAATAAATAACGGTAAGAACTTAAGTTTGTTTTTCGCGCACAGCAATATTAAAAATTAATTAAATTTTATTTCATTTGCTAATGTTGATTAGCAAATGTTATCTAATACGAAAAATTGAATAAATATTACTGCATTACACAAATGGTTTTGATCAGAATTCACTTTAACCCGAGATGACTGATCCGGGGAAGTAAAACGCAAAGAAACATTAAAATCGCCTATGAATATTATATGTGATGGTATAAATTTTTATATTATCATAAATATTATAATAGAAAACTGAGAAACTATTAAAACTTACTTAAATGTGGTCAGATATCTAGTCAAATCTATGAAATTAAATATTAGTTTAACACAAACTGCATGAATTTATCTAGGTACCTATTCTTAAACTTCAAATTAATTTTGACACAAATGTAACAACAGTAGACAAGACACTTTTATTACACGGTTAAAATTCATATGATGGCTAAAAAAAAAGTATAGACGGCTGAATCAAAATTATAAAATAGTCTACAATGTATTTATTTAATATTTTAGCTCGAGCAACAGCCTACTGCAGTTACCTTATACTTGCAAGAAGTTTGCACGGTAAATATTGCCAACATGAAAATTTTTTGACATGAAATAGGTTAAAATAGTAAAACATTTTATAAAAATTATAAGAAATTATGAGAATTATTAATTTTTGATATACCTATCTGAATATTGGCAGACACAAGTAAAAGTATCTTGTCCTTTGGCACCAAATTGGGTATGTATATCAATTATTATACTCCATGTACTGCTAGTTAAGGGTTATTATTATATCTAATTACAGATATAAAACATACAATGTATAAAAATATAAGCATTAGGTTTATAATATAATTTTTTTTCTGAGAGGCTATATAAAATTGAGAAACATTTGAAAAATTACTAAACAATTTTGTAACCACCGATCTCAAAGAAACAATTTTAGATTCTGAACGAAGTGAAGAAGCTTATGATTTTACAATGATGTTTATTTTTTATTTATTTTTTTTTCTCTTTCTGTAAACACTTTTTCGTATAGAAATACTTGTCCGAAAGTTTCGATCAGTATTTCTATAAAACCGGAATCATACCCAGATAGTACTTTAGAGAGGTCATTTTTCCAATTTCTCAATACTTTTTCCAAGCGCGGTGAAAATATGTCGAAAAATTAACGAAAAACGGCAAAATATGCAGTTACCGGCATTTTCGTAAAATTGAAAATTAATTTTTACCATAACTTCTACAATAATGGAGCTAGAAACTTGAAATTTTCACCAACTACTAAAAATAACTACAAAAATATGTCATAAAAATTTCAAAAAGATTTGATCAATTTTGAATTAAGTACGGCATTTTGAAAATTTCGGAAATATCTCATATTTTGTTAGTTTTTATGCAATAAAATTTTTGATTTTTAATATTAAGACTTTAAAATTTAATATGATCTCGCTGACATATGTGTCTGATTGATCTGAAAAAATCTCAAAAATCGTTAGTCAACTTTTTTTTTTATACCCGTTTGAAGTTAGAATTTCGACTGAATTCATTAATTTTACTTAAAATTACGTACTTTAACCTACATATAAGAAAATTGGCTCAACCGATTGTTTTGAAATTTGGTGGCTAGATAGAAAATTTCATTGCGAATATTTTGGTGCAATAAAATTTCTTAGGACGAATAATTAAACATTTTACAAGGGTAAAACTGAAAAAAAGTCGAAGAAAGTACAGACAGATATTGCGAAATATCTATATACCACAATGCCTTATCAGTTGTCACATATTACACAGACCGCCATGTATATGTATACACTATTATATGTATATGTATACACTATACATGTATATTGTATATGTATATGTTTACACTATTAAATAAAAGTATCTAACCTACTATTTTATATTTATATTATTAACTTCCTTCCTTTTTACAATGATGTTTATTTTTTGTGCTATTAATTTGAGGGGCAGAACCTGTGTGGGAAGGGGCGAATAGACAAAAATACATTAAATAAACATCGACTTTATACTTTTCTTTTTACTTTTTTAAAATTCGTAGGAGGCACATCGCCTCCCCTAGTAGATCTACATCTTAGAAATCTGTAGTTGTATAGTGTATACTTCTTAATTTTATTGTTTTATTCACTTAATATTATATTTTGTTACATGTTAATGCATTTGTAGTGTATATTTCAATAATACATTAATTGAATAAATGCATGCATATTTCGTACGTTTTAGTGCATATAATTCCGGGTCTGATATTTTCTCTTTAAAATTTTATACTTAAGTTAATTAGTGAGGACACTAATAAGTCAGGATGACCGAATGTTAAAGAAAATTTACTACACCTGTAGCACTTTAAGTTGCACAACTTGTGAAAGCTAGGTGGGAGAGAGATCTACGGGCTATATACAATTATTAAGTAGAAGTTTGAGAGTATAGTAGTTAGTCGTTAAAAAAAAAACTGTACCAACGGTTATGTTGTTTTTTCGTTCTCGAATACACCTATTTGTTACAACGTGTTTTAATTAATAGAAGTGTGGTTGGTAAAGTTACCCTAGCGTTCTTTATGTGTTTAGTACCTGACATTCAAAAGAAAAAGTATATGTGTGTGTTGTTGTTTTTTTTAACAATAGTTTCCGAGGCATTGTTTTTATATCCTTTCTTTGTTTCGATTGGCCACAATTTTGTTTTCTCAAATCGTAATCAAAATGCAAAACAGTTAATTTTGTTTGCTTGTTGTAAGTGGGCCCAGTGCAAAAGTCCCGTTTGTCCTTGCATGAATCTGGCAAAATTCTTTTTTCGGGTGGGATAATCTTGGCGGGTGTGATGAATCTTAAAGAAACGATAAATGGTTTCTTCAATAAAACGATTCTGAGTGGGAGCTTCATTTTATTATAGACGTATATACGTTATTATAATTAATTATAAGTAGACGATTCCGCAAGTTACTGTTCGAAAAGAATCATGTATCGATTTCGCCGGCTATTAACACTTAAACAGTGTCAGATTCATGCAAGGACAAACGGGAAAAACATATACTTTTTCTTTTGGATGTCAGGTACTTAACACATAAAGAACGCTAGGGTAATTTTACCAACAACAATTTTATGAATTAAAACACGTTGTAACAAATATGTGTATTCGAGAACGGAAAAACAACATAACCGTTGGTACAATTTTTTTTTTAACGACTAACTACTAACTACTCTCAAACTCCACTTAATAATACGTAGGATAAGATAAGCGAATAACAATACCACCTTTTATTTTCCGTTATCTAGGAATAAAATATCGAATAAAACTCGATTAATTAGTCCGTACTTTCTTTGATTTTTTTTTTCAGTCTTACCCTTGTAAAATGTTTCTTTGTCCGTAAAAAATTTTATTGCACCAATATATTCACAATGAAATTCTCTATCGAGACACCAAATTTCAAAACAATTGGATTGGCTAATTTTCTTATACGTACATTAAAGTGCGTAATTTTAGGTAAAACTAACGAATTTAGTCGAAATTCTAACTTCAAACGGTTATAAAAAAAAAGTTGACTAATGATTTTTGAGATTTTTTTAGGTCAAGTAGACATATATGTCAGTGAGATCATATTAAATTTTCAAGTCTTAATATCAAACATTTTATCACATAAAAACTAACAAAAAATTAGAAATTCCCAAAATTTTCAAAATGATGTACTTAACTCAAAATTGATCAAATCTTTTTGAAATTTTTATGAAATGTTCTCGTAGCTATTTTTAATTGTTGGTAAAATTTTCAAGTTTCTAGCTACATTATTTTAGAAGTTATGCCAAAAAGTCATTTTCAGTTTTACGGAAATTTCGGTAATTGCGTATTTTGCCGTTTTTTTTCAATTATTTTTAGTTTTTTCGTGTTTCTAAGAAAATTATTGAGAAATTGGAAAAATGACCTCTTAAAAGTACTATCTGAGTTCGATTTTGAATCTATTAAGTTACTGATCGAAACTTTTAGACGAGTATTTCTATACAAAAAAATGTTTACAGAGGAAATAAAAAAAAATAAAAATAAACATCATTTTAAAAACATAAACTTCTTCACTCCGTTCAGAATCTAAAACTCGTCTATTGTACTTTTATATCAAGACACTGCTATCTGCTAATTAGGTAACAATATTATAAATAAAATATTCACAAAAACTGACTACATTGAAAATATATTATGAACTATAATAAACAAATTATGTAAAATTATAATGAATCTCTTAAAATTCCTCTGTAATTAGATGTCTTTTAGTTTTGAAAAACAAAATAATTGCAGCATGTAATCAAATTACAGAGAAACAAATTATTTCTGTTACTGACCAAGAATATTTAATTCATGTTGAATGTTTTTAACAGCACTATGGTGCACGGTTTGAACAATTTGTTAGATAAATAAAACTTTTACGAGTAAAAAAAAAAACCAATGTTTGTATTTTGGATTCTAAGTGAAACGTACTAGATTTACAAATCTGTATTTTTTTGTTATTTATGTAAAAACTTTTTGGGTAGAAATAAGTTATAGGTACTGGTAGGAATAACCAAAAGTTTTATCCAGTAACTTTTTAGATCGGAAATTATGCCAAGATGGTACTTTAGATTTTTTATACAGTTATTTATATTTATTATTACGTATTTTATAATCTGTTATACCAGTGCAAATAACTTAAAATAAAAATTGCTATAACTCGGCCATTTTTTAACTTATAAAAGAAATTCAACCGCCAAAGTTCATTAAAAATTACAAAAATAAATAAATTATGGTCAAAAATAGGTTATGATTAAAAAAAAAAGTAAATGTGCACATTCGCAATATTAATTGTCACAAAACTAGTCTGATTATTTGGAAATGTGTATAATAATGATTATTAATTAGCAAAAAAGCAGAATTTAAATTATATATTATGAAGCCTGCCCATAGTTATTGATTGTTTCTACTAACCGTGATCACACTATGGGTATATTGTCATACCTATAGGATTAATGTAATAAACACTATAAAATTACAATCACGTTCAACGCAAAAAGTGAATAATGTTTGATTTCCCAACAAGAGTAAACGAAAAAAATTTAAGAAAGATTTTTAAAAAAATTTATAAGAAAGATAAACTTAAAATACAATATAGATACGAAAGACGGACATACTACTTTGCACCACGGATATTCTTCGTTCCTCGAATCAGATACTCCTGGTGGGTGAGTATAAATTTAAATAAATGATAAATCATTTTTTCATTAAGACGATTCTGAACGAAGGAAGTTAATAATATAAAGAAAAATAATAATCATCAATTTGAATACATCTTTCGAGTGCATCTGACCGGAAGGATAGTCGAAAAATTAGTACGGTCCTTTTGAACGTTGAATATTGGTACGGTCGTTAAAAACCAAGGTTTATCTTTAAATTTATTTAAATGAATGAACTTAATTAAATTATTTTTAACTATAAAAAGAAAAAGCGGACATACTTCGCACGATGGGTGTACTTCGCACGATGGGTGTACTTCGCACGATGGGTGGTATTCTCTTGACGGGCGTATTAAATTTTAAAGAAACGATAAATCATTTCTTCAGTAAAAC
>JAIPRM010006362.1:0-18833 GCA_025469315.1 Stegophylla sp. TES_Ste_2020 | reverse complement strand
TTCAGAATCGTTTTACTGAAGAAATGATTTATCGTTTCTTTAAAATTTAATACGCCCGTCAAGAGAATACCACCCGTCGTGCGAAGTACACCCATCGTGCGAAGTATGTCCGGCTTTTTTTTTTTACTTTCAAACGATGACTTTTCTTTAATATCAATGGATTTTCTATGCGTATAAATCATATGGGGCAGAACATTCGAATTAAAATGGTAATTTATGGTAACCGGTCAATGTGATTCAGCAAAATCAACACGAAACGGTTTGAACTGAAATGGATACATACCTGCAACAAAAAGAAAAAAGACAAAATTAGAAACTTGTTATTTTCAATGTTTTTTTTTTAATTATTTCAATAATATTCCAGGTCGAGAAGACAATATTTTAAATTCTCAACGAAGCCAATTGTTTTTCCAGTGATGTATGCATTTTTATGTGCTTATAATCTCTCTTTCGGGCAGAATACATATTATATATGTATCTCATTTTTTCATTCTTGTATGAACTAACATATAGATAATTCTTTACCCGACTCTGATCGAAAATAATTAAAACAATCACTGAACCCCGACAAAAACTCACTGAAAAGAAGAGTTTAATTTTTTCACGAGAAAAAATGATTTCGGACGATTAGCTTATCTTAGAAATGGCGAAAGGGCAAATAATAATTAGGAAATTAATTAAACTGTAAGTTTAGACACTTTCATAGTATATATATATATATATATATATATTATATTATAATGTGTAGGTTGAATAAGTTACGACGAACTTAGAATGCGTGTGGAAAAGTTATATAATGGATAGCGATGATAGGACTGTAATTATCGTTTGAAACGTTGAATACGTTTAGTTTAATTTAATTATTTAGTGAAAACTGCGTTCAACCGAACGACAGGTTTCTTTCTAGGCGGTATAAACTATCTGAGAAACGTATTTTGAATAAACACAAAGAACTGCATACAAAACTAGCCAAATACTAGTTATAGCTAATAATTAAGTTTTTAGCATATAATTTTATTACACATTTTCATATCTTAAATTTCTCGCGTCCGATCCTAAAACAGAGAATTCATTTAATTACGATGGTATAAATTATGATATTCGCTTTTCCATCGCGTGCTTAGAATACGACTTTTTGGAAAAAAAAAAATCACGTTTAGTCTACTCATAGATAAAGATAATAATACTAATACGCTTATTATTGGATATAGATGGTACTTAAATTTATCGTGTAGTTTGACAAAAATGTACACCACTATTACTCTGTCTACCCTCGAACAGTACGCAATTATTAAATCTCTTTTCATTCCATCCAGATTTTTGGTGACATTTAGCAGTACTTCATTTTGTTCTTTACAATTATTATCCCGACTCGGGCCCTAGTGGTTCTGTTTATAGTTAGAAAAATCTCAGGTTAGGTTAGGTTAGGTTTCGGGAAGAAGCCATGTCTAGCGACAGTTCCTCTCCGTTGTCTGATTCAAAAAAAAAAAAAAAGGTTAGGTTAGGTTAGGTTAGTTTCCAGGCGAAAGTAATGCGAAAGCAGTTCCCGCCTGGTTCTCGGTTTAAGTGAAAAAAAAAAAAGGTTAGGTTAACCTACATGTTTAAATTCATAAAATTAATGACCAGTGTTGAATATAGATATACATGGTTGTCCCAGTATGATTCATCAAATACAATAATTTTCGTTCAACTAATAATTTTTAACATTTAAAAAAAAAATATATATATATATATATATATATATATTACTATTTTACACTACAGTTTTAGAAAAAAATCGTAAAGAATTAACGGAATAACTTTTATTGGAGATTTAAGTTCTAATATTTTCTAAAATGCAGGTTTACAAAATGAATATTTTGAATTTTCTCTGAAACTACAGAATAAAATTTCAAATTTCAAAATCTGTGCCCCTTTCAAATAAAAAATATGTTAACACACATATATATATACTTTATTATTGTAGCGCAAAGCTGAAGTAATAATTTTCAAAAAAAAAAAAACCGAGTTAATAGAGAATCTATTTAACTCACAGCTAGACGTTTGTCCGAGGGTTAAGTGTTGGGTCCGAGTTACGAGAAGATTGAGTAAAGATAGATAACTAAGCCGTGGGTCACGGTTCCACCGGTTAAATCCGAATTCCCAAATCAGGCCATTAATAATTTATTTACGACTACGGGCCACGTGACAGCACGATTGACAAATGAGAAATGATAGGTAGGCAAGTATACTTACTACCCGACTGCTGTGCTGTTTATTCGTTTTGAATTAGTTCTGCAGGCATTTTGCCGCTAACATTTAAATAATAATATTTTTGAGGATAAACGCTGCAAAAGATTAATCGGTTTCCCTCCTCCCCCAGCCCTCGTTAGGTCTTATCCATAATCGAATTATGTGTGAATCAAGGGGAAGCGACCGAGTGGGTTTCGAAATGTTCGGTAACATTTGTTTTGTCGAACTCGAATAGTGGTACATCAAACGGAGTATTTTATCGGATTTGTAATTATTCACGCCCAAAACGGTTTGGAATAAATACGATTCCAAAGATAAAACGCGATTCTGTATTTGCGCCGTCTTTGCCGTTCGGAACATAATGCTTTGATGTCTTTTTCGTTTGCGCGATTGTTTTTAGAACCGAACGCGAGGCGAGTATCCCAAGCAAAAGGTGTTACGCAGTTTATTAGAGCGTAAAATTTTTACCGGCTATTATATATATATATTGTTGTTACGCAATTATTATTGATATAACTATAAGTTTGATAAGTGCCAATGGTAAACAATTTTTTCAAAATTATACGCATTTTTATTTTTTTTTTCTTACAATTCGTAGCAAAATTGATACAATTACTGATAATTTTAAACATATACGCGAGTTAAAAATTGTAGAGAGAAGTGAAAATATATTTTTGCCAAGAGGCTACTTTGCTTTTCTATATTTTATTACTTAGGTATTCTAAAATTAAAGCTGAGGTGTGATCATTTTCAAAAAGCAATATCATTTTTCAGAATATTTAGTTAAAAGTAACGTTTGTCATTTAAGAAAACTGAACAACTTACAAAGGCTTTGATTAATTTCATACAATGGAAATTTATCGCTCCTTGGATTTTAAAGAAATTAATTTTTTTTTTGTTTCAAATTAACGGTTTTGTTAATTAAACACAGTAATAATTATTGTTTCGTTTCTTATGTCTACATATTATTTAAGAGTAAGATAGCATGTATAATATTTTTTCAGCTTGCCATACCAAAAATTTTAAGTAAATTTCTAGCACTATAATTTATTAAATAACTGAAATCGATTTAAAGAATCAACATATTTTACCATTTTTCCTCGATTTTTGATGGTTTTACTCTGTTAAAAAAAAAAAAAAAAAACTGTTGGTAATTTCGAATTGATTTGTTTGAAGTACCACGATATCTATAATTTCTCTACAGGACATTTTTACTAAGCGTGAGTATCGAAAAAACAAAAAAAATGTATTGTAAAATATATAATTGTAAAACCATTTCTCCTCTCTCTGTTTAATTAATATTTTCCATATGAACGTGGTACGCGAAAAAAGCAGTTTCAAATAATCGATTCAAAAAAAAAAAAAAACTCGTTGACCGAGGCACTCACGCTGTATTATAATATAATATTACCATATTATTTATAACCAACCATTGTATACGGTTGCACGATATAAAAGGTAATTTACGGAAGTCGACGAGGGTGTTCAATTAACCAATTTATAATTTTCAGTCGATTGATATATATATTATGTAATAACGATGTCGATAAAAATTATTATTGCCGTATTGAATGTAGTTAAACTCGCACATGGGAGAATACTAGGTATGAAAATCTATTTTCGTCTTTTTTGTAAATGCCGTTTATAACTACATAATGTTTAGTTCAACGAATTTAAGTCCAATGCTTCAAAACTAATAATTATTATTGTGTATTAATTGTAGCTCCACTCAGAATGGTTTTATTTCAAAAAAAAATTCAGCCCACCCGTCAAGGGTATCCCGTCCGAGGTTCGAAGAACACACCCCACAGTACAAAGTTTACTTTTTACACAATAGAGCAAAGCCTTAAAATATATTATTGATTTAACCAAACATATAGTAATTAACGTATATTGAATTTAATGTAATATAATAATTTCAGTAAAACAAAAAAAAACTGATCTCATCATTATTATAATAATTATTCTAAATACGAGATATGAATAGTGTTCTTACCGTTATAATATATCATTATGAACGCACAATCGGTTTGAATCGATATAATATCACGAGAGTTCACCGTCAAAAAAAAATATTACTAACCGAAAACGGTAAATATGAATTTTAAATATTACTACGAACCCGTTTTTTGTCCAATATAAAATAAGTCATAAAGCATAAATTAATTTTTTTTTTCCTCTTATAATACATAATATATTTATAATTTTAATTTTAAACGAAGGGTTTAGGGATGTTCGGTATAGTAATCGATATGCAATGTTCTCATGAATTTCCATTGAAAATGAGTTCGTGTCCGCTCTCATGAAACTATATACATATTATTTTTCTCTGCAAAGGCTTTCGATTTTTTAACGTTAAAAAATAATATATAATTTTTTTTTTTATCTCTCGTTAATCTTTTTTTTTTTTTTTACACTTTAAATTACGATAGAAAAATGTTACCATCGTATCTAAACTTACTCGAATACGACACCAAGTTATTATTTATAAATAATTTAAACAAAACTTCTTCGCAAACGAAATAATATCACGAAGATTTCGAATAACCGTATAAAGAAAACGGGCCGGATTTATACAATATTTAAATGTGTTTCGTAAAAATTGCAAAAGTTTTGTATTTACATACGAGTAGGAGGTATACGATGTTTCGTCGAGTTACGTTCTCTGCCGGGAAACGTACCGACGCGTTCGCAGTATACGAACTTGCAGCAACATCGACACGGTCGTTTTCATTGTTTTAAAATGTCGAAACGTAGACATTATCTGTAATATACTCGCACGATGAATAGCGTTTTTGAAGTAGAATTCGATTCTAGATAGTACTTTAGAGAGGTCATTTTTCGATATTCATTTTTTTTTTTTTTTTTTCAAACAGTTGACACGGCAAAAAATTTTAATTTTCATAATTTTATTTTATTAATAACCAATTAATTTGTCGAATGATATGGTAACCATGGCAACTCAATAGTCAATAAAATATGTTAAAATAAAATGTTCTCAGTACATCGTTTTATTTCGCTTTGATTGTTTATTATTTGATTGCTATAGAAAACTTGATGACAACCGATTAATTTATTGAATTTGGTAATAACCGTAGTAACACAATTGTCAAAAAATTTTAAATTTTTTTTCATTTTTAACTGTGCAGGTAACGAACGTGACGGTATTTCCGCACAGAATAGTTTTATCGAAGAAATGATTTATCGTTTTTTTTTTTTTTTTAATTTAACACATTCTCCATGTCTCACCCAAGGAATAAAGAATACCCACGATGCAAAGTATTTACAGATATTTTTCAATCAAACCCTTGTTGAATGTTTGATTATTAAAAAATTGTGTAATGTAATTTTGTGTCTAGTAACTAATTTTATGAAGACCGATTTTCTTTTATATGTGTTCATGTGTGTAATTTTATTTACTACTATAAATTATATTAAACTCCACTATAATGCTAACTTATAACGGTTATGAAAAGGAGGGTTGATTAATGATTTTTGAGTTTTATTCTGCTTAATTAGAAATATATTTGAGTGTGGTTATGTAGTTGTATTTTCAGCTCTTAAGAGTTCCAAATTTCATGAAATAAAAATCGAGAAATTTTCAAAGTTCTATACTTAGCTCAAAATTAATCAAATATATTGAAATTTTTTAAGTATGAGTTCGACTGTTAAGTTTAGTAGTTAGTGCAAGTTTCAAGTTTCTTGGTTCATTATTTTTGACTTTATATTAATTGACGAAATTCTATTTATGGCATTCTTTTTTTTTTTTTGGTTTTCCACTACGCTACAATTAGAGAGAAAATATTAAAAATTTTGGAAATCTACCTATTTAGAGTACCATCTCAGTCCAAAAAAGTTAGTAGTACGAAAATTTTGGATAAGTATTTCCAAAAAAAAAAAATGTGTTTACAGGAGGAGAAAAAAAAATCATTGTAAATTCACTAGCTTCTTCGCTCAGAATCTTAAATCCGTACCCTATTGATTTCGATAATTTATTTATAATCACTGACGAATTTGGAAGGTAAGATAATTAATTTAAAATCGATATTATTTTGGAAAAAAAAAATGTTAAACGCTATTACCTATACGATGAAATCGTAAAATATAATAATATGACGACGAATAATTATTTTTCGATGGTCAACAGCGCTATGACGTTCATTAATTCAAAAAATTAACAAAAGTAATTAAATTAAACGGACTATACCGGTGCGATACTCATAACTACTATCTATATATAGCCTATGTATATACTACTATATTATATAGACCGGGGTTAATGTGTGTGTGTCATTTACTTTTTAAAATAATCGAATAAACGACGAGTAGTCCGTGTGAACGTAATAATTAGGGCTGTGAATTTGTAGGAAAGTGCAATTTTTTTTTTTTTTTTTCCTGGTGATTGTGAAACATAGCTATATAAGTACATAATTTGAATTATGTAATAACAAATCCATGTACGAAAATTTTATTTTATATTTTTTGACGTTTTTAATTTTTTAGGTCATTTTTTCCCGTTTTTAAGTCATATTTTCCTTTTTTAGTTCATTTCCCGCTATTTTTAATTAGGTTCCGTCAAATAACATTTTTTAAACACCTTTTTTCGTTTTACACAGGCTACATATACGTCAAATTAAATTTTTTTTTTTTTTTTTTAAAAAAGGTTTCAATACATTATACGAAATTCAAATTCAACCAAGAATTTTATTTTTATTTTCTTTTTTTATACCTAAACAAATTTTTATGCACGTAAAATTAAAGCTACTTATGTAGTAATGTATAATATCCTGTAATATTATCAACATAAATTATATAAAATTAAATTAAAAACCATTTCAAGTGCATTTTATACTATGATTTTTGGAATTTTATATTGCATTTTTTGCATTTTAAGTACATATTTCATTGCATTTTTTTTTTTTTTTGACATTTATAATGCATTTTTTAAGGTTTTTTAGTGCATTAAATTCACAGCCCTAGCAATAATATACGAATATTCACGTTTTGCCAAAAACCGTCAATAACATATGAATTACCTAACGTTATTGTTAATTGCTCGGTCGCAGCTACGCGAATAATAATAATAATAATAATAAAAACAATAGTTTCTTTGCTCCACTCGGAATCTAAAATTCGCGTTTTCTGACGTGTCCAGCGTACACGGTCGTAGGTTATTCGTAGAAAACGCCAAAGGCACTTATCTAATTGTGATGTATCGCACGAAAAAAAAAAATCGCACTGAACGGCTGACCACACAACGGAAATATTATGATTTGTACGAATCCCGGGGAAAAAAAGAACAAAACTAATTTTTGCCATGAAATTACATAATTTGTATGTCACGATAACATTTTATTATTATATTTTAGATTCTGAACGAAGTGTTCTTGCAATGATGTTTATTATTTTTTTTTTCTGTAAACCCTTTTTCGTATGGATCTAACTGTCCGAAAGTCTAGATCAGTAACCTATTGAAACCGGATTTGCCATTAGTTGGTATTTTAAGAGGCCACGTTTTGAATTTCTTAATTTTTGAATTTTTTTTTTTTTTTTGGAAAAAACTTTCCGAAATTCGACAAAAATCATTTTTTGATCCAAACTGCGTTTAAACATAGATTGACAATAATATGAGAAACATTTTGGCATAAGAAAAACAAATTTGGACATTTTTCAAATTTTTTTTTTTTTCATTTATTTATTTTTCCTTTTATATATTAAGTAACTAAAAGTAAAGTAAAGACAAGTAAGCCGTACATAATTCGCACCATCGATATTAATAATAATAATAATAATAATAATAATAGTAATAGTAATCATAATATCGAAAATGAATATAATTTTGAGTGAATAAACATATAGGCCATGACGATGATTTGAATTGACGGCTATTATGCGTCTAATTTATATATTATTATATTATTACTCACATGAAATCCCTGTTGTGATTAATTACATGCGCGCGCATAAATGACACATCGCGTTGGCGTATATAGTACGAGAGGGGTCTGTCGCATTCACCACGACTGAACTACTCGAGGCTTGTGGGCTAATCAAAAATTTCCGGCTCCTTATATTGTACACTACTTTTTTTCAATAGCTGCCATAAAAATTCGATTTCGAGTGTGAGGGAAAAAAGCTAATACAAGTAATTTAGTCAAAAGTACAGCTGATGGTTATACCGAGTAATTTTATCTAAACCATAATATTATGCCAAAGGTGTATCAAAATCATAAACTTAATCATTGTAGTACCAGTATAAAATACTTGTTGCTAGGTATTTAAACAATAATATAAAATGTTATTTCACGTTGTCTACCAATTTATTAATTTATAAAAATAAATATAATATTTACAGGAAAAATATCAACAGAGAAAACGAACGTACTTTAAAAACAACGAGTCCCTCTACACTTCATTTGTGATTTATGGATTTTGTTATTTTCAGATTTCAACAGTACCAAAATGTACCCGTTCTGTCTTGTGAAAAATTGTTTTTCTGACTTAATATTTTCGAAATTTTCAACTGCAGAATACACTTTGATTTGCAATATTGATTATTAAAGGTAAATAAAGTTAATAAATAAATGAATAACTAAGAGATAATAAGCATATCGTGTTAATAAAATGTACGCTTAAGCCGATGACATAGTAATAATAGTCATAAGATAAATACAACTATTTGTAAATTAAAAATCAATAAATATAATTTATAAGTCGTTACTAATTGCATGGTCTAATAAGTTTTTAATTGACATTTTATTAAATTTGTATATTAAAATATTAAATAAAAAATTACGATTTTATGTCAACAAAGAATGAAACGTATTATACTCTCGGACTAATTAAAAAAAAAAAAAAAAAAAACGTTATACTATTTTAATAATATATAAAATTTATATAATTTCAAATCAATGATAAATATTTGAAAAAATTAATGATGCTTTTGGTGGTACCCGGTAATACATAGAATTAGGTTTGTGATTCGTGTGCAATAATCACGATGCAGCAGCTAAACCGATTTCCACAGCACTGGGTCTGTACAATTTTCGATTCTGAGCGGGACGATGTATGTATTGGTTTTACAATTATGTATTTTGTGTGGAACCACGTTTTTGGTTAGTAAAACTCGTGCAAAAGTTTCTTCGAGCTACTTTATGGATAGGAAATTGTACCTTATTAGAACTTCAAAGTTGGTAATTCATCGAAATCCCCAGCGAGCGAAAAATCTACAGAACATTTAAGTAAAAACGATAAACTATAACGTGAAACTAGAAATTTAGATTTAAAATCGATCTATGCTATTTAAACTCTAAAAAACTTAAACAAAAAACCAACAATCTCCAAATTTCATCATTGACTATGTTTGTAAAAAAAACTCAACAACTTGGGCTGATTATAGATTTAGATAATATTGTAAATATGTCGTTTTTCGAAAGTTTCTATTCAGTAAAGATTTTAGATACGGTAAAAATATTTTCCTCGCTAAAAGCTTTACCATATATTTCTCTACCAATAATGTGCTAAGTTTTGTGCAGATAGTAAGCTGAATAAATTATTTTTCATTTCTGTTAAGAGCTAGAATTTTGACGAGACTAGAATCGCCGATTATTCTGTTATTAAATTATTTTACATTGGTACTACTCGATATATAAGACTGACAATTATTATTTTTCTGTATAATTAACTCTGAAGTTCCGTTCAAAAACGAGTTTTATCGAAAAGTTTCTGATAAGTTTTTCCACGTCCCTTTCACTCTAAGACAAGGCGTTTCACCCGTAATCTACTTCCAAAACAATCAAATCCCGACTACCTACAACTCAAACCAAATATTTAGGTGTAACATTAGACAATAGTTTAACTTGGGGTCCACACCTAAAAGCTAAAAGAAAGGTTCTTAACTGTAGACTTCTGTAGACTGTTCACTTATTACGCCCAATTATCAAGTCCAAACTCTTAATCAATCTGTAACAAACTGCCAATATATAAGTCAATGTTAAAAACCATATGGGCCTACGGGATCCAAATATGGGGATGTGCCAAGCCCTCCCAAATACAAACCATCCAGGCCTTCCAATCAATCTCTGTACGCCAAATAACATCCGCACCATGGGTATACACAACGACCTAAACATTGAAACAGTATCTACTACAGCTAAGAATTATTACAAAACATTTCACACAAAATCAATTAATCACACAAATCCACTGGTATCTAACTTGAATGTCTTCCATATAACCCCTCTCGTCGACTCAAAAGAAATTCTGTTCATTTGAATCAGGACTAGCATTAATTAAAAAAAAAAAAAAAAAACACTTTCAGATCTGAGGGTATCCACACTGGTGCACCTACCTCCTCACGTAATGTCAAGTTGTATTATCTATTTTAAGTTGCCGAATTCACTTATCGTATAAAAAATAATTACGGATTGTAAATGTGCTTTATTTTTAAAAAATTCAACGCACCCATCAAGAGTATCCCTACGCAGAGGGAACAAACAACAAACTCACGGTGCGTCGTGTTTTTTAACATATATATGTATATATATATATTTAATGCGTATCATCGAACCGATACAATGTTTTTTTTTCGCCATTCAAACGGAACCAACATAAAACTCATAATATTATAATACGCGCGTGTTTATTCGAAATCTCGAACACCTTTAATATACGCGAGTAGTACTAGTTTTCGAACAATAAGCCGCCCGACGGGACTACACGGTATATAATAGTGGTAGTGGTACGTAATAATATATATATATATATGTGTGTATACGCGATTCGGCGAGAACAACACGAGAAAAAACAACAATAAATGTATGCATACCTCCAACCTCCTATAAAACTTCTCTCGCGAGGCGCGTGGAGCCGTACGATTTACGGTGCACAATGGCAGTGTTGTAGTCCCTCCCCTACACCTACCCCTCACGGCTTGGTCAATCCACTCGCCTCGTGCACCGGAGTCGCGGCAGAGGAGAAGAATATAAAAAAAAAAAAAAAACGAAAAACGAAAAACGAAAAACGAAAAAAGAGAATGCGGATAAAACTCTAATCGGGTCAGTAGTTCAATGCTGTGGCGGAGAAATTGCGTAATGCGGCACCGTGCATACAGCGTGGTACAAAATACCAGAGATTATCGTCGACGACCGACACTACAGCAGTCTGTATTCAAATGTTAATGTTCGATTTTTACCTTGAACTTTTAGCATGTGGAGGTATTAAGTAAGGATAGTAATTGATAAAAAATCATTCGATCTAATCAAAATAACTTATTGAGAATAATTTTACATAATAAAACACCCGTAGGCTCAACTAAATTAAACTATATAAAATTAGGTGAATTCTCCCATAATGTTCATAATAAAAAATAAATAAATAATAATTCCAAGTCAGAATCTTATTGATATGTCACGAGTAAGAACCCATGATATTATACCAATGGGATTTACAAAAAAATCGTTTGGAAAATCTTTTGTACACCATTTGGGTCCAAAGTACTTTAATGAAATGTCAACATCACATGGAAAAAAAAACCGGACATACTTCGCACGATGGGTGGAATTCTCTTGACGGGCGTATTGAATTTTAAAGAAACGATAAATCGTTTCTTCAATAAAACCGATTCTGAACGAGGGAAGTAAATATAAAAAATTAAGAGAAAAAAAAAATGTTATAAAAATGTCCAAAATTTTCTACCGCCAAATTCTTTCTCATACGATTTTCTATCTATGTTTAAATTTTCATATAGTTCGGATAAAAAAATGATGGTTTCCGAGGCGTTTTCGTTAAATTTTGTGTAGTTTTTTCCAAAATAAAATTGAAGAATAATTGAGAAATTCAAAAAATGACTTTTCTAAAGTACAACCTAGAGGCGAATCCGGTTTCAAAAAGTTATTGATCGAAACTTTTGCACAAGTATTTCTATACGAAAAGTTGTACGCAGAAATAAAGAAAAATAAACATCATTGTAAATAAAAACACTAGCTCCTTCACTTCGTTCAGAATCTAAAAATAAATAAATTAATAAATACTCGACACGCCTGAATATTTGGACAATACATGTCACACACGGACTACGTCGCGCGTCGAGTGACGTCGATTATTATTTATGTAAACTCGAACCTGTGCGTGGGAGGACTCGAAAATACCTGGCGTTGGTTTACCGAACCGAACTACAAGTGGTAGGCGGAAAACGTTCGCCAAGGGCACATTGACTCTAGGCGCATCATAATGAAGTTTATTAAATTTGGGTTCAAAGTTTCGTACGGTCTCCGGAAAGATCGAAATTTCATCAACTCGGTACGCTTTGAAGGGTATCCTGTCAATTCATTGCGGTCGTTTCGTCGCAAATGTCAATTCATCGCCGTGGCGCGTTAATTAAAAACCACTGTAATTATTAGTGTACATAATTATCGTTTAATTAAACGAGACGTGATAGTGGTGTGGATGTTGTCAACGCAACTTACTGTTGTGCGGAATAATACATAAGCTTACGAGAAAGAATATTGAGCGGAGAAATTAATATGGGTTCAATGTAAAAACGTTTTTTTTTTTTTTTATTTAGTCGAGATGCGTCATACCGTGTACACTGATAGACACACGTACACCGGAAATTCATACTGGCATTGAAAAAAGAAAACCATTTTAAAAAAATACACCGAGCCACTAGTTTGAAAAATATGAGCGACGAATGTGAAAAAATACCAAACGAAGACCACTCGAGAGAAATAGAATACACTATTATAATAAGTTTAAAATGTTTATTATTTTTATGTACAGATATAAAGTTTTAACGTTTTTTGTATTTTTTTTTCAATGTGTATTTGACATAAAAAGGTCACTTTTGTCTTCTATAATATCGACCGACTGTTCTGCATTCGTACTAATACACTTTTATGTCAATTTAAAAAAATATTTTATTTGTTGCAAGTTTTCACTTTAAAGAAGTCATTTAAACAAAAACAAAAAAAAAAAAATCGACTGGAGCATTATAACAACCCACCCCCAAAGGTGTTCTCGATTTGAAATATAATTTATAAATATGTTTAAACTTATTCGTAAGAAATGTCCTATTTTATTGATTACGTTTTATAAAGTATGTAAATAATCACTAATTTCTGTCGAGATAAAATTATTTATAGAAAAAACAATATAGTACTTGGGTATAAAAATTACTGATAATGATTCTTATAAAAAAACTAATTAATAATACGCTTTAATATAGTGCAGACTTTTAACAATATATTTATTATAGTTACTATATAATTATTAATTAGGTTTTGGTAATTTTACCATTATTATTTACACAAATGATGTAATTTGAAGTATATATTTACTACACAGTAGAAATTTTGAGTATACGTCGATTGTATACTCCATACTGCATTTATATAGCGAAAATTATCTCAACAGTCAACGTATGAAAGTGTAAACTTATTAAGACAAAGTAAAAATCGGGAAAATTATAAAATTGTGCGCACGTCACAGTAACCCCACGACAAATAATATTATCTCTTTCGAGTTGCATGACGCGTGTATAATATATAATATACATTTTCATATTATTATAAATTTGAGAAGTTACTTGTTCTATGAATATTTTTCAATAATTATTTTATCTACGAAAAATTCAAAATTAAATTAATATATAATTATCGAAAAAAGTTTGGCCAACTACATTGACGTGATACGCTTGCAATCGAGTAGAAAAAAAAAAAAGCGTTTTTAAAACTGGGACAAAAGAATGGGAGGGGGGAAACGTAATCTCAAGCAGTTCGTGTGTGTGTGTGTGGTAAGAAGGGAAAATGTATCCTTTGCGTCCCCTTCCCTTTCGGGATCCTGGACCGGGATAACCTGCAAGCGATCCTCTCCGTCCTCGCGATCGACAATTCCCCCCCCCCATTCGGATTTGCTCGCCGTAGTCAGCACAGGACGTTTGGTAGATATTTTTGCCCTTCCGGTTCCCCTCGTAACGATTGCTGCAGTCGTCGCGTGGAATATATAATGTCACATTATTCCCACTCATACGCGTGTTATTACCACTGCGACGGCGTGCACTCCGACACACGAGCGCTTTACGTGCTCACACGCCGCCACAGCCGCGGGTTCGTTTATTTTTTATTTTATTGTTTTTTTTTTCTTTTTTTTTTTATTATTACTTTTATTAGCTATTATTATTATTATTATTATTATTGCTATTATTTTATTCACACCTCTCCCGTTACACACTCCGGCACATCGACACCTCAAAAGATCGTTCGTTCCTTTGAAGAGGCATCGCGGTGGGAAGAAAAAAAAAATGTTCGCAGACCACACACACACACACACACGAAACGCACCTCCTCTGGCCCCGACAAAATGCGTTCGTGTATTGATTTTGGTCGTCCCCTTTTCCTCTCCAATCATCGTTCTCATCTGACCCTGTATGGTCACACACACACACACACACAAACACACACTCACACACTCACACATGCACCAGTTTCTTCTGCCGGTGTAATATTATACTTCCTACACACACATATATATATAATGCTATGCACGAACGGGTCGTCTTCATTACGGCCGCCGCCGTCCTTTGGCGTTTTCCTATCTCCACTCGTCCGGCTCGGATCTTCGTCCATACATATATTACGTCAGAAACGACTGCAAGTGATTTAAAACTTCTCTACAGTATTTTCGAGCGTATTAGTATTATGGTTGGATATTATTTTTCCTCGTAGAACAAAAACTGCGGATTCAAAAATATAAGTGCTCGATAAACTATTGAATCCTCATTAAAATTCAGTTTTGAAGAAAACGTTTTGATGAGACTAGGCTTTGCAACAATAGGGAAATTGAATTTTTTGAAAAAGAAAAACGGCGATTATACCCGTGGACACAGGAATTGTTTGTATACACAATCTTGTCGCATTTTAAGTGTTCACTTCACCTGAAGTTTCTATAATACTCCAACAGTCACCTAAATGTTATACGTTAGTTTTTAAATTCAATGATCAGTGCTGAGTGAATCTGTTTATATTATTATAACTATATAATATAATGACTTTATATTGTTCATTAATAAGATCACTAGTAGAGTATGGTTCTGTAGTATGGTCTCCAAGTACTATGTGTGACACAACTCAAATTGAACATGTACAACATAAATTTTTAAAAATGGTTTCTAGATCTATGGGCATTTATCACGAACCTCATGATTATCAACCAGTTTTAATGGCACTTATTATCTATCTACCCTGAAAGAAAGAAGAGATATAGCTGATATCAAATTTCTAAATAGTTTAGTTTCTGGTCTGATTGATTCACCTAATTTATTATTCAGAATAGGATTTCGAATACCGGGAATTACCCGGTCACAGGACCCATACTACTTAGCTCCAGTAAAAACAAAATATTTAGAAAATGACCCATTAAGGAGAGCCATGTCTCTAGTTAATAATCAATCAAAATTTGTAGAATTTCAAGTATAGGATATTATTAATTATTATAGCAGTTAGTATAAATTGTTATTTAATTTTGTTATTGTATATTTGTATATTATGTTACACTTGTTATTGTATATTATGTATATTGTATATTTATGTATTGCTATATTGTCAAAAGCCGAATGGCGTTTATATATATATATAAAATAAAATAAATATAACTATTGTCATATAAGTGACTGGAACCTTGATTTATCCCTCACGATTCGTTATCGCCCACAATTTACGCGAGTAAGCGGCGCAGCGTTGTCTAGATTTTGCTTAAACTGAATGTTTTCCGTTTTAAACATAAAACTGAGTCCAGCCTTCACTCGATTAAATCATTGAAACATATTATTACTGACATATACAGGTACAAATCAGGTGCTCTTAAGGCTTGATACAGCTTTGTGATTTGATTAAATTTACGAGACGAAAATCGAAGGAAACATATTGTGCAATTGGAACTTTTACTATTTAGAACAGTAGAGGATTCTGCGGTTTGGATAAGAATTTTGATTCAATTACTGTGAAATCGTTAAATTTGATCAGTTTAGAATACAAAAATTTAATTTTTGGAGGGTAAAATCTACTTGAAAGGAGGGTTTTTGTAATAGTGGGCGAATATAGTTTTCGGAAGTGCTTAATACAAACAGCACACTTAATACTAACGCCACTGGTTATCCGCGTACAATTGCACGTAAGTACGTATATTATGTTGGCTGTTGGTATGAGAACATAAAAAACTACTAAAATGGTTTCATAGTTTGTATTATGGAAATCGCCTGAAAAGTATTCACAAGCTTTCGCGGGTCATTCGACGATGCCTACCCGTTTAGAGGTCTCGGACTTTTTCTTTCCACTATATTATTATCATATATATTTTTCTCATTTTTTATATTCTTTTGTCGGCGAGAAAAGTAACGGGAAAAGTTAAATGTAAGAACACGAAATAACAAGAATAAAATGCGCGTAATTAACCTCGGGGCGCATGACTATGCAGGAGCATTATAATGCGGAGCGGTCGCATTTTTCTAAAACCATATTTTCTCAACGCATTTGCTCTCACTACGACATAACTTTAGAATAAAAAAATATGAAACACGTATGTATATATATATATATATATATATTACCGTCACCGGCAAACGCTTTCTTTTACAGTGGAAAGAGCAAAAAACGAAAAAAAAAAAAATGTAATGCCCAGAATATATAAATAAAATACGAGACTAAAGAACGCCACCACGGGGGGGGGTTTTTATTTACCCCCGGGAAATGAGAAAATATCTTAGCCATCAAAAAATGTCAACAATACCTCCATAAATCTTGACGACGTGATTTGGCTGGTGCGTGTACTTGGATTTAATGTGTTCTTCTTGTACACGAGCCGTACGTATATATACGTATATAGGAGGCGACGCGCACGTAGCACTCGGTTAAGGGCCGGTATTGTTGTTGGTATTATTTGTGTATGCGAAATGTGGTCGCGGTGAAATCTCACACAGGTGTGCGCAGGATGCACATAACGTGGGGTGGGTGGGGGTAGGTGTGTGCATGTTATATATGCACACGCGCGCGTTGAGAAAAACTAGTATAAAGCCTTCCACTCAAAACGATAACGTTAGACCGTTGGAAAAAAAAAAAAAACCAATAATATCTAATTTATTCGACAATTATAATACAATTTAGAAGGGGGAAAAAAATAAGATTAAGTTCGCACCACGGGTATTGTTCGTACTTCGGTTGGCAGAAACTTTAAGCGGATGTGTTGAATTCCAAACAAAAGATAAACCATTCGATTCAATCGTACAATTCCGTTTGTTTATACATAACTGAGAACAGTAATGATCAGGTTTATATTGATCCGTGTCCATTTCGTTATTCGTGAGAATAATATACATTTTTACAGCGTTTTGACTCGACTTATTTTAACGAAAACGAACAGACAGGTTGACCTACAAATAAGTAACATTGTAATAAATTTTCAGCTCAAAGTATTGATAATTTAAAATTGTACTAAAAAAAAAAAACAAAAATAATCTAAAGCAGTGGTTCCCAACTCAACACTAGACACGGACCACTTTTGTGAATTTATCACTGTCATAGAACACCAATTAATTTTCCTCCCCCCACCCATTCCCCCATTAACTATTATTTTTAACAAATTTATTAACACTAGACTTTATTAAAAAAAAGGCGATACAAATTCGAATTCCGTTATGAAATATATCAAATGAAACGATGAAAATAAGATATTAGAAACTTATATTAATTTATACTTGCTCAAATATGGCAAATGTGCAAAAATACAAGTTAAAATAATTAAAAATTATTCAATCTGTAAAAAGAAGTATAAATTAACAAGTAATGTGACTTATTAGCATGCGCTTTTTTGTTGAGTTGTGAATCCTCGAATGACGCCGTCACTAATATATTTAATAGTGAAAAAATCTCTGCTCACATCAATATGTGGTTAAAAAAGCTATGAGAAAACATATAGCTGTTTGGCGAATATTTAAGTATCCTATGACTTTTGTACACCAAAATTGTTTTGAGTTCACGTTAGCAAACAAATTTGTTAAACTGATGTTGTTCTGAAATTTGATTATTTCTTCTTGAATTTCATCAAGAGCATTATTTACTTCGACCAAATAAGGATTTCAAATTAATTTTTTAACAGCATCAATGTTTAATATACGATATTGTGAAAAATATTGAGTCAATACTTCTTTAAGGATTTGTAGGTGTTTTATTATTAAATTATCCCGAATACTTCGCTGGTTATAATAGTTTTTTCATCAATATTTATAAAAAAAAAAAATGATTAACATGAAAAAAATTCTTTGGCAGCGTGGACCATTTGAGATGATCCCGCGGACCACCGGTTGGGAACCACTGATTTAAACAGTTGCGCACCGTGTATGGGGGGACCCATCCACTCTTCCCACCGGGAAATCCGATTTGGGGGGAAAAAAAAACAAAATAAATAAAAACTTAATCTCTAAGGCCTTACTCGTAGACACAAGATAGAGGCAAATATGGCTATAAAACAATTTCTCTTATCAAAATTTTATAAAACTTGAGTTATACATTTAAGACATTACGATAGGTTAGGTTAAAACATAGTTATTTTAT
>JAIPRM010006361.1:4357-18833 GCA_025469315.1 Stegophylla sp. TES_Ste_2020 | reverse complement strand
TCTTTTAAATTGTATTCTTTGTTTTGTAGTTTCTGTTTTTTTTTTTTTTTTTTTTTTTGTTTGTTTGTTATATATATATTTTTTCTTTTTTTTCCTTGTACTTAAAATTACATTCTGATAAGTATTCTTGCTCTACAATAAGAGGTTTTACCTCAGTGTAGAGCAAAGCTAGTAATTTCATGTATTCATCCATTATAATTACTACCAGCAATAAATGAATATTCTAATATTCTAATATAGTATTATGCAATAATATCACTCAATATCACAAATAGTAATATTCATTGTTACACCATAAGTATATATATATATATATATATATATATAATCTATTCAAATATTATCATAAATTTTGGAAGGGCTAAAAATACTTTTTGGGGTGCTAAGCCCCCCCAGCTCCCCCCCCATCTATTTTTGTTGATGCCAAAACGAATAGGTAGCTGTGAATTTGTGAATTGATCACAATATAAGTTGCAGCATATTATTATTGGCGTGAGAGCACACAAAAAACTATAATAATAATAATAATATTAAAATATATCGGGTGGTCCACCACGGCGAGGTCGTTTTCCCGCGTTTCCGGTACACACAACAACATCACGTTCGCGACGAGGAACCGAATCCCGCGGGTCACCTGTTGTTTTCTATACGCACGTGTGTGTGTGTGTGTGTGTGTAAACCACAAACCGGTATGTGCACACACACACACACACACACACAACACTACAAGTGTGTGTGTGTGTGTGTGTGCGGTAAAAAACGAAACCTGTTGCGTGTTTCTTGGACCGGCTGGCTTAGAGGACGTCAACTCGTCGATGTACGCGCGCGCGCGATCCTTCGGCGGCCGATCGATGGCCGGGCAGCGGCCAAAGTCTATCCACGGTCTATCTCGGTCGCGTCCTCCGTCCGCGTCGCGTCGCGTTCAGTCGCAGCTTCAGTCCGTCTCCGTGAACCGTGTGGGAAAAAAAAAACGCGCCGCGAACCGAAACGAGACGCGAAACAATAATAATAATAATAACAATATTATATTAATAATTTGTACGGGGTTTAGAAATAATAATCGCGTTCCGTCGACGACCGACGACGACGACGACGACGACGATGACGGTGTTTGCCGATTGTTGAACCGCGGCGAAGAATAGCGCGACGCGCGAACCGAATCTAACCGAACGCCATCATATCCGCGGGCCGCCGCCGCCGACGAGAAGATTTCATTTTTTTTTTTTTTTGTTTTTCTCTCGCTGTATTCGTGTCGTCCACATTCTGTCGACGCGCGCGTCTCGTTCCCGCCCGGCCGGCAATAAAGGAAATCGAATAAAACACATCCGTCGTCTTCGCCCCGTTCAAGGACGAATATTCCTGCCGGACCGTCGTCGTTTTCGATTCGTCGCATAACTTCTTGCACTTAGGTTGGTGTACATAATGTTATACGTAATAATATTTTGAATCGGAATCATATTTTATGCGTTACAATAGTTATTAGGATCCTAGTAAATTTTTATACATACCTAAAGTGACCATGTATTTTTTTTTTTTTTCTGGTCGAAACGGGACAAAAAAACAAATCGCCATTTCTGTCATAACCATATTTTTATTAATTTAATAATATTATTAGTGAAATTACGTATATAATATTTTGTATTTAGAGAACGAAAAACAAATTATATTCAAATATTTTCAGTGGTTAAATCAGAAAATGAATTTTATGTAACCATCACTGGTGCTTGGGTCATTATATTTTGTTATTTTTACGATATCATGGAAATACTCTGCGACATAGTATTAATCTCGCCGGTTAGTATCCGGTACTTGTTGATGCACCATTCAGATGTATTTAAAATACTTCCAAATATAGACTAGTATGAATATTTGATTCCAGATATAGAAGCAACCTATGTATCCATATTTCATTTCAGTGTACTATATAAATTACATACTATAGCTCCTTCATAAATAGCCACATTCGTTCCCCTTGATAGAAAAGATAATTTGTCAAAAAAAAAAAAATCATAGATTTTTGTTATTCTGTCTACTTTTTGAAAACGGGACGTTTTGGTTTCCCGAAGATTCCCGTGGGGTCAACGGGACAGTGATACGAAAAACGGGACTGTTCCGTTCAGAACCTTATATACCTTATATATACACCTAACGCGCATATTATGCAAAGCGTATGTGTCAAAATATGCATAAATTATGTTGTAAAACATGCATTAATATGTACAAAATTAATTTGTCATTCCCGATATTATTTATGGTATTAACAATGACAATAACTTTTTAAAATACCTTAATATGACTTTTTTGTTTTAATTCGTTCTTAGCTAACAACTGTATTTTAGATTCTGAACGAAGTGAAGAAGCCAGTGTTTCTACAATGATGTTTATTTTTTTTTATTTATTTATTTTTTTTTTCTGTGTACAACTTTTCGTATAGGAATACTTGTCCAAAAGTTTCGATCAATAACTTTTTGAAACCGGATTTGCCTCTAGATTATACTGTAAAGAGGTCATTTTTTGAATTTCTCGATTCTTCAATGTTTTTTTTGGAAAAAACTACCCAAAATTTGACAAAAACGACTCGAAAACCATCATTTTTTGATCAGATGTTTATGAAAATTTAAACATAGATAGAAAATCATATAAAAAGATTTTGGCATAAGAAAATTTTGAAAATGTAAAAAAGAATTTTGGACACTTTTCGAACATTTTTTTTTTCTTATATTATTAACTTCCTTTGTTCAGAATCGTTTTACTACAGGCAACTGTCCTACCCGCCTCTCACTGCGAATGCCCTTGTAAATAAAAAAATGTAGTACAGTAAAATATACAATTATACACTAAATTTTAAATTAGTCATTTAATAATATGTAAAGACCGGATTTTTATGCATTTAAAATTGTAAAGTATATATTTAAAATCCTTGCTTTTATAAAGCACAAATATGCAAAATATTTTTTAAATATTTCGCAATTTAATTTTATCGTATATGATATATATTGATAGGTATATCTTATTATTAATTTATTATCACAAAATTAAAAAAAAAAAAACATAACTCGTTATGAAAAAAAAAAATTATGTATTTTACATATATTATACATTAAGTTATTTATAGCTATTTATTTATTATAAATTAATAAAAACTAAATATTCATGATGAAGAAATTATATTAATCAACTAGAATATTTATGATGAAAAATGAATACATTATTTAAATATTATTAGAAGAACCAATGTAACTAGCTATAATATTTTCCAAATTAGTGTTGGTAAAATTATAACAACGGTTTGTGATGTTTTTGTATGCGTTCACATCATCGCTTTTTATAGTTATATATTTAAAACTTGACAATATTTTTGGCGAAAAAATTTGAATGAAAGAACATAGGTAACAATATAGGTAACGTCCGCATCTCACATGATTTTCTTTATCTGAACGTCCGCAATTCGTATATCACCATTTTATCGCGTGTTCGCCATAGGCGGACTTATAGGTGGTCAAAGGGCTCAAAGTTATTCTTTAAGATGATGTTTAATTAAATTTGAATGATATTTAGATATGATTATTTTCATTGTCCAATAATAATACACTTATTATTTTAACAGTTAATAAATTAACTATTTAGTGACATGGGAACGATTTAGGGAAATGTCCGACGTTCCCGTGGAGATGAGGATGTGACTCGTCACCGTTTTACAATGGTCATTATGTACAACAATACATACCTATTTCCTAGTAACTTAGATCTGTTCAAAAGAAGAATTGTAATTTTTTTAAGCCTATTATTATTTAAGCCTATGTATAATTATATTCCAAAAATTTACTTTCGTGATTCTACCCATTTTCTTTTATTTTGGTTTTGACTTATTGATTAATCTATACTAACATAAATTTCTAGTTTAATATGTTGTGTAGGTTATAAAGATAGTTAATTTCACCTGGCTCTTTTCTCAAATGTCTTTAAAAATTTTTCGACATTTACTTAAATACTTATTTTATTTTATTTTTTTTTTTTTGGTGGCACTGTTATAATAGTTAAAATTATAAACTGGTACTTAACTCCAATGTATAACACTTATTAAGCTAACTCCTGGTCATTCTTTAAATTAAAACATAATTTTAAAATAAATAGAATATTTTTTTTTTCGTATATGATTAAAAACTTTTGAAATTTTGTTTTTTGTAAAAAAAGTTGCATTATCCAATATCTAAATTTTGAATGTATTTCATATACTACATTATAATATTTCTAAATTAGTTAATACGAAACTAAAATTGCAATTTTGTATAATGATTTGCATTTAAATAATTCCTAAGGAGTAAATTTATTAATATCTTAATAATTGAAATGTGTATTAAAATACCTAATAAACCTGTGATATAATGCTAGTCGACTTAATTAATTGTGAGTGTTAATCGAGGCTGGATTTAAGAGAGAAAATAAGTCCTGGGTCACCACAAAATGAGGGCCTCCGTATACTGAATTTTATTTTTTACATCTAAGTATAAAACTGTATAAAGTATTTGCAATACTAATTAAAATCACAAATTAAATAAAAATGTTTATTGTTGACGATTTATCCGCAACGAGATTAAAAATCGCTTGTCAAAACAATAAGTCTTATCTTAAAGAAAGTTAAATGACAATTTTTAACCAAATTGTCTTTCTAGTGTAAATATACGGATTTAATCACAGATGTATTTCCAGTAAATAATCGAATCGTTTTTAATCACGTTCGCGTGAGGGCAACTTGCCTGGTGTGTAATACTGGTAAGTAGAAGAAGCGATTAGATATTCCATAAACATTTTTTTTATTTTTATTTATTTTACTTATTGTCATGAGTAAAATAGGCAACTTGTAAGGCAAGTAAGCATTTATTATAACAGGCCCGGCTCAATGACGTCACATGTCTATAATAAATGTACAAATAATATACAAACATATATTAAGCACATGTAATTTAAAAATAATTGGTCACTACTAAGGGAAAAAGGTCTGGGCCTCCAAATTCCTAAATTCGATCCTGGGTTTAATATAATAGTCACTTAATTATTAAGTATTAATATTTATTTAATAAATATCTACAAAACATATAGTGTTATTTTTATTTAAAATTAATATTACATCATGTAGTTAAGTAGTCCGTAATTTTTTAATTATTTAAACCAATGATCTATGTTCTAAGAATATAATTTCTAAATATACTCTATATTTTGTAATTTTCGTATATTGGAGAAAATCGTTGATGTTGTTTTACATTCTGAATGGAGTGAATAAATAAATAAATAAATAAATAAAATATAGGTTTGTCGAAAAATTTGTCATTTTTAATACAAATATCGTTCATTTTTATTTTATATACTCGTTAATAATTATGCAATCATAAATCTTAACTTTTGTCTAATATATATGTAATTAAAAAATAAATTATAATATAGAATTATTTGAATGGGGATATTTTCAACACTGGATATTTTGATGTACGGGATATTTTGAGGGAGAACCGAAAAAGGTTAGGTATTCTTTATTTGATTATGATGAATTAAATATATATTCTAAATTTACATTTAGCTGGGATTACATGTTCGGCATCGGAATATATAACTAAAGGCTGACGAAGCCATCGATGAGCTTGCATCGAATCCAAAAAATTTAGACTTCTTTTATGATATCAAGTAATTTAAAATAGTAAAACTGTTATAATTTTATTATTGTTATCATGAATGATAATTTTTTTTAAATATTTTGTAAATTTAAAAAAAATATTTGTTTTGAATTTAGGGTTTCTATTTATAGTAATGTTTGGGGGGAGGGTCCTGTAAACTAGAATTCTTGTCATCCACCCTTAAAAAAATGCTAAATACACCAGTATGCTAGTGATATGAATCATATATTATTTGATGCATAGGCGTAATTAAGGGGAATTAATGGGCTAAGTCTCTCTCAAAACTACTCACAGTGGGGGGGATTAAGTCAATCAAATAAATATATTAGCCCTCTCCTCCTCCTCCCAAAAAAATGTTTTCATAGTTGCGCCAATGATTTGATGATAGCAAAATAATTAAGAGATTTTATGCCTTATTAATTCCTTAGTACAATACTGTTAAGTGTTTATTTCATACCTAAATATATTACTAGAATTACCTTTTTAAGTATTTTCAACGTATTTATAATGGATCTAATTTATTATTATATTTTTTCTTAAATTATAATAGCCAGTTCATGAATTATAAACTAGGTAGGTATATTGTTATAATAATATTTACGAGTATCAATGATATTTCAAAATTATATTTGATTGTAATAACATGTGGGTTGTGTGGAGAATCTCAAATATTATTAAATAATAAACCACGCTGTAGGTTAATAACTATTATAATAATTATCAGTTAAATAATAATAATATAAAAATGTGCAGCATCGATGAAAATATCACTATTAAATAGTTTTCAGTTTTTACGAAATATAAATTACTTTCAATTGTACCTGACTATATACCTAATAATAATCCATAATAATATCCATATGCACATTGTACGTGGGTAATATTATTTATTTCTCTTTCCTATTCCGTATGCAATTCTCTCCTTCAGAGACCACGAAAAGCCTCTTATTGATAATTAGTCACGGAAATGTATATCTATACTGCCAAGGTCGTGTGTTTGTTGCATACGAGTTCTAATATCCTTAAAATCTGATCATTTCACCGATTATGAGTTGCACGGTGAACACAATCATGACTTAAGGTAAAACGATCGTTTTCAATATTGGTTTACAGTAATGATAAATAACTGAAAGTAGGTAATTCATTATTTTAGCGTACTATACGAACATAAGAGTAACCAACTTGAAAACTGGTAAAACTGTACTGATCTGTATAAAAATCTAACAGAATTATCTTTGTAAAGAATTTACAAAAAAATTGTAATTACAACCGCAGAGGACCAGTATAGTCGTCAAGCCTCAGAGCAAAGTGAAAATGGTTTCACGCATCGGATATGTTCAAGTAAGAAATATTATGTTATTCACATTATTTTAAACGTTAAATAATAAAATTATACAATATTGTTATTATATATTTATGTAACGTTCGTTATTTTTATATTAATTGTTTATTGAATTCGATTAATTTTTTTTTTTTTTACGTTGAACAGACAAGGCGTAATGTGGTGGTGGTATTTACATTGGTCGTAGTCGGCGGGCTGATCACAGCAGAATCATCTGCAGACGATACGAATATCCCTGATAAGCGACAGTTAGAAAATGATTTGGTGTCTGCGTCGAAGAAAGACTACAAAGTAAGCGAAAATGAACGTGCGAAAATTCTAAGCTCTTAGTTTGACACTAATCGTTTTGAATTGTGTATTTTTTCATTGTTGAAAATTTTGTACTATAGTAATTTTGTGTTTTGTTTTGTTTTTTTTTTTTCTGTCAGGGACCAAACGCATATGAATTTAAATATGACGTAGAAAATGCTCCCGTGAACAATGTACAATATCGTATGGAAGAACGGCTTGCCAACGGAAGTGTTGTAGGGAGTTACGGGCAAGTCCAACCGGACGGTAAAATAATAATCGTGTCGTACGTCGCAGACAAGGATGGTGTTAAGTAAGTGAAATTATTATAACGATAAAAAAATTCTTTTTGGAAAAATCTAATAGAAGTTTAAAATACTATAGGCTTATAAACTTGTAACTTAGAAATACTAAATCTATTTTTAGATTCTGAGTAGAGTGAAAAAGCTAGTAATTCTACAATGATGTATATTTCTTATTTTTTTTTTATGTGTACACGTTTTTATAGAAAAATCCTTGTTTCAAAGTTTCATGCAGTAACTTTTTTGAATCAGAATTTTGCGCTTGAGAAAGTATTATTTGGTGGCCATTTTCTATATGTATTAATAATTTTTCCATAAACGAGGAAAACCAGTCGAAAAATTGAGTAATATCAGTATATTAACATGCTGTCAACGAGATTTTCATAAAATCGATTTTATTTATTTCGCTGCTATAACTTTGAAACTAATAGGACTAGAAACTTGAAATTTTCACACATTTCCAAATCTTACCACTTTTGGGGTAAATATAGCATTTGGTAAATACCTTGTGTTTTGTTAGGTTTTACCAAAAAAATATTTTTAGCTCTTGATATTATTAACTGAAAATTCAACAATACCTTACTCACATACATATATCTAATTAACTCGAAAAAAATTCAAAAATCGTAAGTATACTTTTAATTTTATGACCGTTCAAAGTTTTAATTTGTATAAAACTGGTCATTGAAAATGTCATGAAATTTAAAATTTAAAATACGCTGAATATTTTCTTTTACAAAAATATTTCTCGCGTACACTTCTACATGTGAAATAATTTTCATAAAAGTTTGCCACCGGAAAAATATTTCACAAGCGTTTGAATTTTAGAATTACGGCTCAAATGACGGTTAATCCAAATAATGGCCGATTTCTTTTCCTAATTATTATGTAATATATTCAAATTATTGTTTTTAGGGTGGGAAATTGTATACCAGTCAAGGCCGTAACTGAAAACAAATTTTGGAGAGGGTCCAAAAAGATGATTTTTTTTTCTTTTTTTGTTTGTTAAATTTAATTGTTTTATTAGATTGTGGTCAGTTTTTTCAAATTTTGAGAGGGGTCCGGACCCCTAAATCCTCCTCTCAGTAACAGCCTTGATGCCAGTTTACTCAAATATAAGTCAACTCATATTTAGATTTTTGTTGAGATCAATAGTGCCAATTTTTAATCATAAGAGCTTTAAACTTCAAAACCCGGCAAATTTAATCAATTTCACGAATAATAATGAAATGCACACAGATTATTTTGTTAATATCCATTCTAATAGAAATATTGCTTAAATCATGAAAATTTTTACAATATCTATCAAAAACTAATTTCGGATAAAATGTAAATGTTTATTGTTTAATAATTGTTAAACGTATTAACTCAACATAAAACTGTCAATTATTTTTGTCTATAATTAACTAAAATTCCACTCAGAAACTTTTTATTGAAGAAATGATGTATCGTTTCTTACTTAGATACCCACTAAGACTATCCCACCCAAAAAGTGAAGAATACCCATGAGTGTGAAGAATGCCTGGGTTTTTTTTAAAATGTTTTTTATTAATATTTAAAAGTGTTTTTCTAAATTCTCAATAGTTTTCAAAAATTAGCAACAACTTTTTTAAATTTAAATAAAACCGGTAAAATATGCCATAAACTAGATTTTCATGAAATCGGTTTTAATAATTGAGTCATAACTCCAAAACTAATAATGTTAGAAATTTAAATTTTTCACTTATTATTAACCGTAGTGTAATACAGACTGAAAAAATTTGATCACTTTTGTGATAAATATTGAATTTTTGAAATATCTTTTTGATTGTGAGTTTATTTCTTATACAATTTTTAATATTTGATATTATAACCTAAAAATTTAATACAACCTTACTCATATAATATATCTAGAGGCCCTGCTAAAATCTCAAAAATCTTTATTAAATTTTTTTTAACCATTTAAAGTTAAATTTTTCCACCCACTCGAGAAGCCAAGAGTACCCAAGGTGCGAAGTGTGTCCTTTTTTAATTTGAAATTAATCTATAAAGTCTTTATATTAATTTTAAGGGAAAATGAAATCAATATCCCGTGTATTTTGTCATTAACAGTGTTGGGATTTTATAGCACTTAAAATTGTATCCATATGTGGTATAATACAACCTTAAATATGTAGTAAAAATATACAATTAAAACAACAAAATGTGAAAATAAATAAATAAATAGAAATGTAGTAATATATTAATTCCAAGTACTTACATATTATTAGTTAAATATTAGTTATATTAGTAGTTGAAATTTTGAGTGTAAACGATAATCAAAGTCGTAAATGACAAAAAACACATTACAAATCATAATAAACCAATGACTGAAGCTTAAAATATTAGGATCTTAAATCGATTGATAGCAAACTAAAAACACATTTATTAATATGTAATTCATAAAATATTATCTATTTTGATTAAAAGTCGGGTAAAATAGCACTAAAAACAGAAATATTAAAAACGAAAGGTTTTATTTTAGTTTTCTGGATCATGAAAATTTTTTTAAGCTGACTCTGTTTTATTTTTAAAGCAATTTTTAAGAAATATACAATTTCTATAAAATCCCAATCAGAATCATTAATTTTACGAATATTTTCAAATGGTCTATATTTCTGTAATATTCAGTACATTGGAGAGTACACTGATGTTCAGGATACGATTTTTGATCCATGCAAATTCTGTAATTCATTTTTGTAGTCTAAATTTAATTTAGTATAATCTGCTTCTCTTAATAATGCATATATATATAAAAAATATCAAAGATATTTTTAGGTTTATATAATACAAATTATCAATGATAACATTATGATTTTGTATAGTCTCAGACCCCTTTTTATAATAATTGTAACAGTTCACAATGCACGATGAAATATAAAAGTAATTTAATTACAATCAATATACTATGTTTAGAATCAGATTTTAAGCAACATAACATGCCCTTGCTCCATTTTTCGAAATTATCTTTATATTCTGTATAATATCTTGTAGTATCTATTTTTTAGTACATTTAATCACAATTTATTATTTACACAATCCTTTTGTCAAAAAAAAATATCTTCAATGATTTCGATGTGAATGATATGATCCCATTTGAATTAAAGCAGTTTAGATTTATTGAAATTTCAATAATGTCCAATGTATTCTATAATAATATAATTAGCGTAAATTCCATGTTTACAACCATGACATGAAATCGAATAGGAAAATAAAACGAAACAAATAATAATGACAAGGTTCTCTCGAGACATTTTTTGTGTGGATTTTTGAGTTTACCATAATTTCAAGACATGAATTTATAACACTATTCTTTATATTGTTTCTCCGGCATTTGTTTTGAAATTTAAACGTGCGGTTACGTAACCTTGAAAAATGTCGAAGCGATTTCACTGCACTTGGGTAACAATTAGTTTTCTAACACATCCCTTAGGAAAAAAGGAAAAAAAAAACAATACATTTTTATTTTCGCACTCGTGTTGAAATATACGCGAACTTTGCACGGATCGCTGCGGTCTCCGCGTTTACCGTGTCAGGAAATCGTTGGCAATACAACGGTCGATTGATTCCAACCGTTTTGTGTGTCGTAGGACGTACATCAAGGACAACGGTGAAAAACCGCCCAACGGCGTCAGCGATCATTACGTGGCCGAAGGGTCAAACTTGGACCCTGTACAACGGATCACGTCCCAGATCATACAGACGGCCGTGAAATCTCCAGAGCAGCACAAGTCACCGTTGCACGACAAGTATTACCGGCCAACGCCGAGCACGGTTGCGGCGGCGGACCAGAAGGTGAACACGGCGCACACGTACCACCAGCAGAGGACCAACGTGGACCCTGCCTCGTTTCGGCCGGAGGACTCGCCGGGCTTCCGGGAGACCAATCAGCCGTTCGTCGGCGACCAGCTCAAGGACAGACTGCAGTCGTCGTACGTCGAGTACCAGGTGACTCCACACCAGCAGCAGCTGCAACAACAACAGCAATCGCCACAACTCGGCCAGAACTCGGGGCCACTGCCATCGGTCGCGCCCTATAATCTGCAGAGCCCGGCGGTGGCGCCCCAACAGTCGTCGCACTACGTACTCAACGTGCCTCCCCTGCCGTCGTTGGGCGACAACTCGCCTCTGCCGCTGCTGCCCGGCCAACAGCCCTTGCCGATCACCCCCGACCGCGGGCCCATCATGATACAGCTCCAACAGCCGCAACCACAGCAGCAGTTCCCGCCGGCCAACCACCACCAACAACACTATCAGTATCCGTCCGCTCAGGCACACCACCACCCGCAACAGCAGTACCTTCACCCCGGCCAAGCGCAATCGTACCAACAACAACCGGTGAGGGTACAGCCGCCGGTCCACCTGCAACAGCAGCAGGCTGTTCAGTATCAGCCACAGCAGGCCAGGGTGGTCTCACACCAGGTGTTGCCGCCGCAGCTACGACCCCATCAACAACAGCAGCAGCAACAGCAATTGCAACATCAACAACAACTCCAACAGCAACAGCAACTGTTGTTGCAACAGCAACAGCAACGGCAACTGCAACAACAACGACAACTGCAACAGCCACAGCAGCAAAAAGTGCCTTATCAATCAATAATGGATCAACAGTATCCGCAACAGGTCAACATACCGGCACATCCTTCTCAGATACAGGTCAGAGGTAACGTGCAGCAGCACCAGGCGTCGTCACCGTTGCAGTTTTTCCACCAGCCCAATCCGGCCACCACAGTGGAACAGTACCGACAGCAGTTACAATTGCAAGCAGCCGAATCACAAACAATTCCAGTCTTTGTGTTGCCACCTAGTGACAACGTTTTTTAGATTTTAAAGAGAAACGTTTTTGATTTTAAGGACAATTTTTTTTTATACTGATTTAAGTTTAATAAACGCAAATTAATACGTCTAATTTTTTATACAGGTATTAATCATCTTTATACATACTATAATATTATAATTTAAAACGTGGTAGAGCGCAAGGGGAGGGTGGATTTACCCTTTGCTTATTTCATAAACCATTTTAGTTAGGTACTAATCACACGAGAACTGCAGGAAACGTAGTGAACATTGACTTCTTTTTTCATTTTACATATTAATAACATTTATTATTACATCAGGAATTCAATAGAGCTTATTAACAATCATAACCGTTTACACATTTTTATCATAATACGAGTATAATCTACCAAATGCCGAAAAATCAAAACTTTGCTCTTTTTTAATCAATATTATTATCTTAATTTCATTAAATGCATGGCTCATTTTGTTATTGAAATCGCGAATAATAATAAAATACATTACCATAAAATTACTTAGCTGTATAATTTAGTTGCACTATATTTGTCGTGTAGAATAATTTTTACAGAAATAATGTTTAAATATTATATTATGAACTTACAATATAATAACTATTAAACATTTAGCTAGTAACAGAATAGATGATTAAGGAATAACCGTAGGATTTTTAATGGTTCATGGAACGTTTCATACGCGTATGACTACTGATTAGAATTATACTTTTTTTTTTATGTATGCCAGATAATTTACTGTATTTGGCAATATATCGCGAGGGGTGTGAGAGACTCACGGTCGGTAACCGTAATGACATCAGTGTGCTACACGGAACATTGATTTTCATACTATATATAGCACCATCGCACAGTGTTTTAAAATCGAAAAAAGTTGGCCAAAACTAAAACGTAGTATTTTTTTTTTTTTTTTTTTGTTTTTATTTTTCGACATTCAATTGATTAAAGGAATTGAATAAGTCACAAAATTATTTTACTATAAAAAATTCCATAATTTATCAGAATATTGCATAATTTTATATTATAATATATATATATATATATATATATATATATATATATATATATATATATATATAATTTAACACATTCAGCGTTAAATATTTCAAAAAAAATTTTTTTTTTTCTTTGAAATTTTTCGTTCAATTATTGTTTTAGTCGGGTACGCAAGGCACTTATTTGTAATTTTGAGTTAAAAAAAAAATAATAATAATAAAAAAGGAGTTTTGGCCACCAATGTTTGATTTTAAAATACTGTGCATCGTCGTCTGTTCGTAATTCACTTAGAAATTGAAATACACCACGTTCGGTTTCGAGAACATAGTATCGTAAACATTGCGTGGAGAAGTTTGAAAATTGACAATCGGTCCGATGCAATGCCGGATCTTAAACTCTGAGGGCCCTAGTGCAAGAGAAAATATAGTGAGCCCCTTGAAAAAAAATTTGCCATACATTACAGTAATATACCTTTGTATTTTTGCTATAAATCAAACTGCATTATAAATGTATAACCATGCTTTAATACACAGAGTGATTTTTTAACGTGTTTCTTCTCCCCTATTTAGCCGTAAAAATGCACAAATTTGGATTTTTTTTTTCGGAATGTTTATGTTACTATAAAAACTATGTTTTCCACAACTATTTTTTTTTTTTTTTTATGTCACCTTATATATTTGACATTTTATGGAATTTAAGAATACAACTTTTACTTAGGATTTTTCAAACTTTTTTAGTTTTTAGGGAGTATTTTCTATTTTAAAGGCATCTTTTCCAAAATTAAAAAGTGTTAAAAATGACTTACTTCCTTTGGCATAAAAGACGTTTTATGTACTTTACATTTAACGACATAAAAGACAGTGAACGGTTGATTATAAATAATTATTTTAGGTGCCTACCTACAACAGCAATAGTTCACCATTACCGTGTCAAAATTTCATTGAACGATTTATATTATTATTGTTATTCAAGCAATTAAATTGTTTGTTTTTCGAGAGTTTTAGGGCACTTTTGTATATATATATATATATATATATATATATATATATATAT
>JAIPRM010006360.1:0-18839 GCA_025469315.1 Stegophylla sp. TES_Ste_2020 | reverse complement strand
TTTTCATAAAATTCTGATCAAAAAACGATGGTTTTCGAGTCGTTTTTGTCAAATTTTGGGTTGTTTTTTCCAAAAAAAAACATTGAAGAATTGAGAAATTCAAAAAATGACCTCTTAGTACAATCTAGAGGCGAATCGGGTTTCAAAAAGTTATTGATCGAAACTTTTGGACAAGTATTTCTATACGAAAAGTTGTACACAGAAAAAAAGAAAAAAAATAAAATAAAAAATAAAAAAAGTAAAATAAACATCATTGTAAAAACACTAGCTTCTTCACTTCATTCAGAATCTAAAATTATATTTTTGTTCGTAGTACTTTGTACCAACATCATTTGAATATAAAAAATATTTTTGAAATACATAATATTACGAATCTGATGGTTTAGAAGGGAATAAACTGGAATGAAAACGTGGCTCGCGAGGGGGGGGGAAATCTCTTTTTCCCTATATGTCTATCCTCTCCCCCCACCACCGAACGTACCGTTCGAACGTTGTTAAAACGAAGTGACGTACTGGTTGTTTTTTTTTCAATGTCGACGAATGGGAGAAAAAAGCGGAAAAAAAATTCTAGAGACATAACACGTGTGCCGGAAAGAAAAACCGAGCGATTTCGGAAAGAAAAGGGTTTCGGGGGGGAGGGGGGGGGAAACGCGCGCACGTCGTAATGCGATCCGTAGTAACATTAAACCCGGCGATGTTGTTTCGAGACTTATCACGCGTTACGCGGCGTCGTGTACGTGTGCGTACCTGCGCGGTAAAAGCGAAATGGAAAGAAAATTCAAAAAAAAAAACACTATCAGTGGATATAAAAACGAAGCGAGCGGAGCACAGCCGAACGGTGGTGGAGCACAACGAGTCACTCGGGATTTTATAACGTAAGATGGTGGCGTAGTTTTACGAATGATAATACACATACACACATACATTACCCCGTACAGTGTATATGTATTATATACTTATGGTAGTCTCTCACCGCACGTGAACACGAGTGCAATCAACGATCGCGTGATGTTCACTGTGGGAGTAATATTCGGTTAGTTTGCTTCGAACAGCAGTCATCATCCGAGCGATTATTCGATTCGATTCTATTCATCGAAAATACATTATCATATTATTATTATTATCACGACGACATATAATTATTGATAATAACAATAATAATATAATATTATATACTTATAGAAAAACTGAAAAGATTTTTTTTTTTTTTCACCGATTCGTTCTCGTTTATAGTATGGAAATTAGTCGGACGTGTGGTTTGATGACGATCGAATAAAGCTTGGAAAAATGTCCTAAAACGACGTGAAAAAAGAAAAAGCCGGATAGAATTCGCAAAAATGAAAACAGAAGTAAAGCCAAGAAACTATTATTATATTACTATAATAATTTATATTTTAAACTATTCAGTAAATATTAATCTAACTTTACTATATAAATTATAGTATTATAAATTATAATTATGAAGTAATATCATTGCTATTAAATTTGAATTAAATTTTTTCTTCAATGTTTATTCAGTCATCATTTAATGGAATGTACCAATACGTATTAAAATTATGTATTTATAACATAAAATAAATTTCGAAGTGTTAAAAATGCCATTGTGCTTCAGCAACAATAATTAGTATTGAACAAATAAAACTCAACAATGTAGAACAAATAATTGGAAATAGTGATTTAAAAAAAAAAAATCAATAAAATTAGAGATTCTAACCCATTATCTGAAATTTTTTTCTCTTAAAAACGTAGTGTAATACTGTAATTAATAATAGTAAATTAATAATTATTTCATAAATTGTTAAATACAGTGCCAAAATGTTTATTCATCATATTATCTTGATTACAAAATTTGTTTAAAGTATCCTCTAAACATAAAAGATTTAAAAATACATATTTAACTTCAGTTCCATGTCTCCTAAAGACTTCATGTTTCACTAGTACTTTTTAGTTTAACCTAGATTTAATTGTGTAATGCAAGATTAAACTTAGATGGAAGGTATACTCGCATTTGAACAAATATTGAATCATTAGAAGAGAAAAAATCAAGAATCAAATATGTAATTAATTATCATATCAATATAACCGTCAAAGTGATTTTATTATTTTTATTATTATTTTTTTTTTTTCAATAAACCCCTACTTTTATTTGATATGTGATTTAGATGTGAAATTTATAAAAATAAGGTAGTGATCTACCTGTCACCTTCCCTTAAAACCGCAACTCGGGGGAAGAGTTTGAACCCCCAGATGCGACACTATAGTTTATTATGTGATCGTACTCTATAAACCGTACAGTTGTCCGGGACTTCGAAAAAGTTGACGACCACTGGCTGGAACGAATAAATAATATGTAAATAATAATGATGATGATAATAATAATAATAATAATAATAATAAGGATAAATGTACGCGGGGGGGGGGGCGGAAAGGAGTGATCAAATGTAATGTTTACCGAGTGAAAGTAGTAAAAATAACATTTTAGACGAAAGAGTGCGACCGATTTTGTAGCCATTGATCTAAACGAATAATCTATATATGCGGTATCGAATGTTTTCCGGTTTTGATTTTTGAATTTTTTTTTTTTTTCCTTTTCCACCACCCTCTCGTCCCGTTTCCGTTCCCCGTTTCGTCCCACGCCTGTGCTGCGAACCTGTCCCCGTGTACCTGTTGCAGCGGCCCAAGCCAACATCCACGGACCGGCCGAGGTGTACGTGAAGAAGGGCAGCACCATCAGCCTGACGTGCTCGGTGAACGTGCACTCGACGCCGCCCAGTTCGGTGGTATGGCTGCAAGGCACCAAGGTGGTGGATTTCGACTCGCCACGCGGCCGCGGCGGCATCAGCTTGGAAACGGAGAAGACCGAGTCCGGCACCACTAGCCGGCTGCTGGTCACAAAGGCCGGACTGTCCGACACCGGTAACTACACGTGCCAGCCGAGCAACGCCAACACGGCCACCGTGTTCGTCCACGTGCTGAACGGTAAGTCGAATATCAATTGTGCGGGGGGGGGGTTTGGAGGGAGGGGGGACGAAAGATGCGATTAATTTTGAAATATTTTGCACCCTTAAATCGACCCGAAATAAATTAAAGCCAATAATATCATGCAATATACACCGAAATGTTTTAAATATGCTCGAAATTCGCATAAAAAAAAAAAAAAAATTAAGTAAAGGCAAGAAAGCTGAACATACTTCACACCACGGATATTATTCGCTCTTCGGGTCAGATACTCTTGAAGGGTGTGTGTATAATTTTAAAGAAACGATAAATCATCACTGCAATAAGACGATTCTGAACGAAAGAAGTTAATCATATGAAGATCAATAATAGTCGTCATTTTCAACACGCTCACCAAGAGTATCTGGCCTGAAAAGTGAAGAATATTCGTAGTGCGAAGTATGTCCTGCTTTCTTGCCATTACTTTACTTTACTTTATCTAATTTAAAGGGGGAAAAAAATTAGAAAAATGTCCAACATTTTTATTTCCCATTTTCAAAATTTTCTTGCGCCAAAATGTTTTTTGGATTATTTTCTATCTATGTTAAAATTTTCATAAAGTTTAGATCAAAAAATTATGGTTTTCCAAAAAAATTGAAGAACTTAGTAATTCTAAAAATAACCTTTTTAAAGTTAAAGGCAAATCTGGATTCAAAAACATACTGATCGAGACTTTTGGATAAGTAAATCCATACGAAAAAGTGTATACTGAAAAAAAAATAAAAAATAAACATCATTATAAAAAGCTTCTTCACTTCGTTCAGAATCTAAAATATATATATATATATATATATACGAGTATATATACAAGGAATTCCTGATGTCTGCAGGTTAGAATTCAGGATTGAATCGAGTCAATGGTGACTCACTTTAATGAAATCTGACGTCAATATTTGAGTTGTCGTTGTAGGTTTTCGAAACATTGATTTACTCTGATTTAATACAATATATAATTTAATAATATAGTATAATATTTTTTTCTTCTTTTTTAATTTGTATTTATTACGAATTTAATAGATTTACTTTATTGTCAAGTCAGATTTTTCGTTCAAAAATTAGTTGTAATCGGTGATGTTAAAAATAACGGCGTTTTTAAAAGCCTGTTTTTGTAACCAAAAAATATATAACCGCAGAACAATTGGTCGAGTTTTAATAACCGTTGATCAAAATCGATCATTTTTAACGACCGTTCTCAAAACTCCGGAACCAATAATAGTGTACGCACTTACAATATAATACTAGAATGGGATGATCGAGAAAAGCCATCACTAGGTGTAGGTCAGATAGATGGTTAAGCTTGCGTACCCCGAAGAAATTCCGTCTTTCTCCGTTTCGAAATTCACCCTCTCCGCCCGTCGTAGCACGTTCACCCTCCCCGTCCGACCGTCCCCGGTGAATATTCATCTCGTACTCGTTCACCTCCCCTTCCGTCCGTTACACATGGGTCACGTAATCGGTGCGATTTATGTCCCTCCACCCTCCGGTGAAACCTCTCTCCAACCGTCGATGTTTATCGCGCTCCGTACCAGAATACGAAAAGGAGGGGAACGAATAATAATAATAATATCGTACTCCAAAATGATAGCCCTCGGAGAGGGGGTCCCTTTTTTTTTTTGTTGTTGCACTGATTGTCGAGTGATAAACACTCACCGAGCAAATTTTATCGGAGTCGACAATGCGCAGGGACGAGATATTAGAGGGAGCCGTAAAATGCCACCCTCGCGCATCCCTTGTAGTCGCCGACCCGTTCCTTACGCCAAAGTTTCTTCTTTGAAACTACCAAAATGAAATACAAAATCTAATAATTTTCTATATTTTCGCTCGTTCATAGTGTTATATACATTTTATTAAAACATTTTAAGCGTTAATAAATCAAAACTTCAATGAAATCCACGAATTCTGTCTGTTAATGTGTTTCAAATTTAAAACGTACATAATATTTTGTGAAGGTGACCAAAAATCGCCATTTTGACTTCAATGGGCTGAATTTGATTCGTAATGGAACGTGAACATCTTGTGAACAGGCTTGAGAAAAATTATCAATTCAGTGCGTTCGTGTATTTTACGAGAGCGGTTTTAGAAAAATTTTACCCTCGGACTCGAAAATTTCCCCCGGGAACATTTACCCCCGCGGTATGTTTACATGGACTTCGAGTGAAACGTCACCAGTGATTTTATCACTACCTCCCTCTCATATTGTGCAGTTCTTTCACAAAACGTTCTCACCGTTGTCATCCGTTCGCTTTGTATCACTGAGACGTAATTTCTACCGGCGAATATGATCGAAAAGTTTCCATTTTTACTTAAATAACTGGTATGATAATACGAATATTACTGAGCTCGTATCGCGCGTGTAAACAAACGCAGTAACTTCCACCTCGGACCTTCATCCGCGGCAAACTTTGCGGACACTTTTTCCCCTAAGAATAGTTTCGACGGTGAAAATAGTTTAGCAAAAACTTTTTAAAACCGACTGAATTAATATCGTTTACCGTGTAAACGTTCGCGTTTACACCGTGTTTTAAATCAAAACTAATATATACCTGCGTATAATATATTAATTATCTATATACCGCGCGAAGTGTGAATAATGATCGTAGCAATAAAACACTGTCCGGCTTATTTATTTACTATCATTATTTTAATTGATAATAAAAAACAACGCGGAAGTTGCCAGCGTATTTTAGCTACACAATTAAGCATAGAATATTTCAAGCTACGTTGCCCCAAATTTCAATCAAAATTTTGAACGCAAGTATTAACACATGACTTTCAATATTGATTATGATATTGAACAGTGTATGGGGCTATATAGAATATTAAATTTAACAATATCTCTGTATTGATATCGCATTATTTCCTTGTACCGAATCGAACTTTATATAGCATCACTAAATTTTATACACCTATAAAATTATGTTTAAAACACCGATGACATTCAGAATATCAATTAAATAAAATAATATGTTTATTTTAACAAACAAAACCCAAAAAGCATTTCCTATACTTATTGATATTGTATGAAAACGGAATAGTAATTAAGTCGGATAATTACTTGTATTTCTTATTGCACTCCGTCTAAACAGACCGTAATAATACTTTATTTTTACACCAATTTTGGTAAAATTATCATATTAATTATAATAAACGAACAACATTTCATTAAAAAAACATATTTCAATCGAAACATTATTTACAGACATAATTAAAACCTTATATCCAAATTAATTATTCAATTTACTGTTATTTAGAGTAGACAATTTTATACGAGTTTTTTCGTATATTATAGGTCTCGATACAATTAAATTTCCATTAAAATCAATCGAATCAATTTTTAATTATAATATCTTTAAATTTATCTTAAAACGGCATGTACTGAAAAATGTATGGTTTCCACGAATAATGAAGTGAACATGAATTCTTCAGTTATATTGAATTGTTGAACACGTCCAATATAAATCGTCCAATGATTACTATTTTCTACAATAAACTTCTTTCAGATTTTTTTTTTTTTTTTTTAATGCAACATTCCATTCACCATGCCCATGGTGCGTAGTACGTCCGACTTTCATTCGTGATACGTTTATAAATATGCAACATAAATAAATACCAACAGTATATATATATATCGTATCGTGGTAGATTTTATCGATTTAGTATCATTAATATTTATGTTAACGAATGATGCTGCTAAAACCTAAGTATTTTTAATTATTAATGGTATACGGAAAATACGAAAGCTTTGAAGTGGTTCAGAAATATTTATAAATATAAATATAAAAGACGGCGATTATAAAATTGAAAGTATTTTATTAATTAATAAGCGCTATGTTAATTTCGCGTGTTATCGACGAAACAACTAATGGTATTTACCCTTATCATTTATCATCCGTTTTATGGAAATGAAAAATATGAATTAACAATGCGCCGCGGACTCCGTGCGTATTAACGTTACTTTTTTCTCTTCATACAGAAACCTCCAACTTTTAAAAAACATCACGAAATACTTAATCAGCTTTTTCGATTTCATTTTTTCTTTTTTCATTCGGTGTTCTTCATATAAAATATTCTCGTCGCTTCGAGGCATTCGATAGTGCAGTTAACGTCCGAGTAAAATTGAATACCAAATCACACACGAATCGCAAGTAGGCATATTTAACTGACATAATTAATTGTGATACAGATTTAGATGTTTAATTAACAGCTCGGAAATATGTTTTTTTTTTTTTATAAAAATCTAAATCTGAACATACATGATGATTATTAAATCAACCAAAGCGGCAATAACTTTTAATGGGAATTGTTTATCAATAGAGTTAGAATTTTGTAGCTTTGCGAAACTATAAAGACAAAAAACAAAAAATACTTGAAATTAAGCAATTAAGTGCTAAAAACCAAAAGAAAAAAACTTAGCGAAAATTTAAAAATAGTTAAAAAAAAAAAAAAAAAAACTAAAAATTAAACCTGAACAAAATCGAATGCATTTCGTTCTATGTGTCATAAATAGAATTTATAGCTCACATACTTATATGAAGTATACTTTTATATCAATAGAAAAAATAAATAAAATGCTTACAAAATTTTTACTATAGTAACGATTGTAATATAAAACTTTTTTAAAGCGGTGTAAAAAATTTAAAAAAAAATCCCAAAAAAGCACAAAAAGTTCTAAAAATTCAAAATTCAGATTTCGTGCGTTTTATTCTAAACAGTATACATCGGATTGGATTTAAAGCTTCGTTTTAGATCAATAGAAAGAGAAAGCGAATTCCTGCGTACTCCGAACTCTTATTTATGAATAATTAGACAAAATATCATTTGTTTTTTTCATCGATAATTATTGTGATTTAAGAATTTCTTCGGAAAAACACATTGTACTACGAATAAAATCTACACTTTATCATCAGCCACGTAATACTTTCCCGACGAGACTAGTATATTAACGGCACATCATATAAACGTGAGACAATAGTCCATTAGTGATTTTCGGTACCGAAAGTAATAAATCACACACATAAAAGTGCGCATTTTGATAAAATAACAAACGCGATTTTCGTAAATATAGACTCGGGAAAATAATATAATAATAATAATAATATCATATTGTTTATGAAAACAAATGTGTCCTTTAATTAATTAATTTATATACTTCGCAGTCTATGTCAAACGACGCGATGTACCGAACTTTATAGCGCGCACCGCATTCAAAGTAAAACTTGTTGTGAACGAGATAAATGGGGTGAAAAAAAAATACGTGTTGATTGAAATTTATTTGTCTTTTATATTATATTATTATTATTATTATTATTATTATTATTATTTTATAAAGTTTACCATACATATCCAAAGACCCGACAAGGTCACGCCACTAAGTATAAAAATTAAAATACGTCTTAAGCAAAGGTATACAACTTTTAGAAACCGGATTTGCTTCTATTTGGTATTTTAAAGAGGTCGTTTTTTTGGATTCCTCGATTTTTCTATTTTTATTTTATTTATTTTTTGAAAAAACTACCCAAAATTTGACAAAAAAAAAAAAGACTTGGAAACCATCATTTTTTTATCCAAACTTTATGAAAATTCAAACATAGATAAACAATAATATGAGAAACTTTTTGGCGCAAGAAAATTTAGAAAATGTTAAAAAAAAAATTTCAAACACTTTTTTGCTCATTATTTTTTTCTTCCTTTTTATTATTTATTAGACAAAAAAAAAAATAAATAAATAAATAAAAATAAAGAAAAGTATAGACAAGAAAGCCAAATATTCTGCGCACTACGGATATTCTTCGCTCTTCAGGTCAGATACTCTCGGTGGGTGTGTCGATAACGACGACTATTATTATTGAATTCCATCGTTAAGAAATGATTTATCGTTTCGTTAAAATTCTACACACCCACCAACGGTATTTGACCCGAAGAGCGAAGAACACCTCGAGGTGGTGCAAAGTACACACTTTTTTTTCTTTATTTATATTAAGCGTTTAAGATTCAGAACGAAGTGAAGAAGCTAGTGTTTTTACAATGATGTTATTTTTTTTTCTTTGTACAACTTTTCGTATAGAAATACTTGTCCTAAAGTTTCGATCAATAACTTTTTGAAACCCGATTCATCTCTAGATTGTACTTTAAAGAGGTCATTTTTGGAATTTCTCAATTCTTCAATGTTTTTTTTGGAAAAAACTACCCAAAATTTGACAAAAACGATTCGAAAACCATCATTTTTTGATCCGAATTTTATGAAAATTTAAACATAGATAGAAAATCCTATAAAAAAGATTTTGGCGCAAGAAAATTTTGAAAATATGAAAAAAAATTTTGGACATATTTTTTTCTTATATTATTGACTTCCTTCGTTCAGAATCGTTTTACTGAAGAAATGATTTATCGTTTCTTTAAAATTTAATACGCCCGTCAAGAGAATACCACCCGTCGTGCGAAGTATGTCCGGCTTTTTTTCACATCTGGGAGGGAAGGGGGGCGCGAGAGTTTTGAAAATCTACAAAAGGGGGAGTAGAATAGAAAAGGTTGGGAACCACTGCACATTACATAAACCCGATAGAACTACGGTAATGCGTAATTTACACGGACACTGGACGTGCAGGTCAGACGAATAAAAAAACGGCTGCAGAATTCGCAATAAATTCTATTTTCGTTCGAGAAATTTATGCGCGATTACCGTGATTTCACGATTTCGATTATAACTCTATATTATTCTGTACGAAAAAAAAAAATAAATGAAAAAATGTTCTCGAAAAAACCACTCTTATTCGAAACGAAAGTGCTGCTGCTCGACAGACATTAAGTCGAGTGCAATGACTAATGAGATTCGATTAGAAAACGATACGAGTGCAAAAAATATATTATATAGGCGTAACCCTATTGAACGCGGAGATTTTGATAAATTCGAATTACTTTCCGTCCCTCGTCGAATAATTTTCGTTGTCCGCGACAGAAGCTCACAAAACGCGGTATTTTTGAATTCTAACGCCGCCGGGAGCAAGACCTTTGCTTTTCTTATTTATATTTCCCTCCCGGGTAAACGTAATAATTGTCTATTAACCCTCTCACGGACTCATAGTTTAAAACGATCATTTAAAATAATCACTTGGACCCGACACTCTCGGACGAAGTTATGTGAATTCTAATTAATTTTCCTCCGACGTAACATAATAACGCGGGAACAGCGGTTTCCTGCGACGAGGGTCCGGCAGTAATGGAGCGTAGTGTTAATAAGAATGATTTAGTCGTTGGAATTGTTCGCGTATCGACGAAAACTTCGGGCGATAATTTCGGAACTTTGGCGGCGGACAAAAACTGGCACAGGAACGAGCTAGCTCGATAACATGTGTCGAATGCTTTACACGGTTCATCGAGAGAAAACAAATCGAACTGGGACCGAAAACGAGCGAAAATTGTTTAAACACGTTTAGGAGTAAACTCGCGCGATTGGGTAAACGGAAAATTAAGCACCGGAAAAAAAGTCCCTCACGATGGAAAAAAACTTGATCAAATTTTTTTGAAATTTTTATGAAATGTTCTCGTAACTATTTTTAGTGGTTGGTGAAAATTTCAAGTCCCTAGCTGCATTATTTCAGAAGTTATGTCAAAAAATAATTTTCAATTTTACGGGAATTGCGGTAATTGCATATTTTGCCGTGTTTTGTAAATTTTTTTACAGTTTTTTCGCATTTGACAAAATGATCTCTCAAAAGTACCATTTCGGTTTGATTTCGGATGTATAAAGTTACTGATCGAAACTTTTAGACAAGTATTTCTATACGAAAAAGTGTTCACAGAGGGGAAAAAATAAACATTATTGTAAAAACATAAGCTTCTTCACTTCGTTCAGAATCTAAAAAAGTCCCAGAAAAAAAGTGTCCATGAAAAAAAGTCTCCGGTTTATTAAAATTGACAATTATATTAGTATACAATTTATAGAAATAATTAGATTAATGAAATAATTAATTAAATTAATTAGATTAATGTTTAATATAAAATTCTTGTACAGCCGATTATCGGTGTACCAAGCACAACCCTTATTAATTATATCTTATTTTAATTGCATATTATTTACATTAAACGAATTGTGATATCGTTGAACTCCGTATACCACAGATACGAGCATTGCCTCAGTTGGTATACGTATCAGTTGTTATTAAATTATTTCATTGTAATTAATTAATTGTAATTGATTTGACTAATTAAAAAAAAAAATAATAATAATAATAATAAAACCCTTGGCTCTGCCTAGGCGAGTATCGGGAGTATTTTTGCTGTACGACAATAAATAAATTGTATTCCCTTTTAATTAGTAATCATATAATGCTATTATATTTATATTTTACTAGACTTAAATGAATTTTAATTAAAAAATTTAATGAACAAAAGAAATGTATACATTTGTAATCAATGATAAATAAAATTATTTTTATTGAGTTCGATCATAATTATAATAAGAAGTTTTCAGTCTAATAATTTTTAGTTAAATGATTTTTTCTTTGTTTGCGATTTTATACAATTTGGCAACGTCGCGTTCGAAATCGTCCGCAATCGCGTTATGTGAAAAAGGAGAAGAGGTGATTTTTTTTTGTACGAGACGGTTTTAAGAGTACATCTTTGATAAATTTATTGACAATCGTACAAAACGTTTCTAGACTGAGCTGCGGAGCGAAGCGACGCTCAATTTAATGACAGTGTGAAGCGACGACACCGGAGGAGCGTAGCGACGAGTGCCAAAACACACACAGAAACTGTCTACTGAGAAGTTTACAGTTTTGAACTATAACTCTTTGTCTAAAAATATAGGGTCTTTAGTTTTATTATAAAATAATATGCCCGCGGCGCCGAAATAGTCCCTCGTCAAAATGGCCACGTCAAAATGTCCTTAACCCCGCATAATTTGCATATTATTATTTAACCATACGGGTACCTTTACACTTGGCTTTTGGCTCTTTAATTGAGAGTTCTCTGTTCCAAGCTATTGCTTCTATCAGAGGATACATTTTTAAGGATTGTATTTTTTTAAGGATTGTTTATTCAAGGATTGTGTGTGTAAGGACTGTATACGGGTATCTGCTGTAAGACTCATTTATGTACACGATTAAATAACAAAAATTTTGTTTAAGTCAGAGTATTTTTTTTTTTTTTTTTTTTAGCCTCTTATTTAATAAAGTACACAGAGAAGAGCTAAAGGACTAACATCCTTCCCCTCCCCATTGTCCATATTATAGTTTGTGTCGTACGAGAGATAAAGATTAAATTGAATCAGGTTTCGTGTTGTTTTTTACAAATTTTTGAGTAAATACGTATAGTCGAAAAAAGTCTAATACTACTGCCAGAGGCATACTTTAAAAACATAATTTTCGACATTTACACAGAATAACGTTATATTATCAATAATGATAAAATAATTTCACAAAATTTTAATTTTAATCCGCATTTAGCGATAAATCCGAAATAACAATCCTCCTAAAATCTAATCGAACCGAATATTTTTCTCTATTTGCCACTACTGTCCTTACGCGTTCATTGGATTCGACAAAATTATCAAACAAATTTATATCTAGTGTTTAAGATTTTGAACGAAGTGAAGAAGCTGGTGTTTTTACAATGATGTTTATTATTATTATTTATTTTTTTCCTGGTAAACACTTTTTCTTATAGAAATACATGTCTAAAAGTGTTGATCAGCAACTTTTTGAAACCAGATTAATTTACTTCTGGTTGGTAGAATTTCTCAAGTTTGATTTTTGCTTTTTTTTTTTTTTTCTGAGAAAAATCTATCCAAAATTTGATAAAAAAAAAATTCGAAAACCATTATTTTTTCATCCAAACTTTATGAAAATTTAAACATAGAATGAAAATAATATGAGAACTATTTTGGCGCGAAAAAATTTAGAAAAAGTGAAAGTAAATTCTGGACTTTTTTCCTCATTAATTAATTTTTCCTTTTCTATATTTATTAGACAAAATAATAGTAAAGTAAAGTATAGACAAGAAAGCCAGTCATACATCGCACCACGGATATTCTTCGCTCTTCGGGTCAGATGTCTTTGGTGGGTGTGTTGAAAATGACGACAATCATTGTTCTTTATGTTATTATTAACTTCCTCGCGTCCGTCAATAATAATCATCAACGGATAAACTAACATAGTATATATCAAAAAAGTAAGATTTTCCAATCAAGACGAAAAAGAATTTACATTAGCGCGTTTCCTTTACTAATAGTATCTTACGATATTTGTGATTACTGCATTTTATTGAATATCGTACGTATGAAATTTGTCAAAAGTAAAAGTCACAAAATGAATAGTGAGTCTGGCATACATTTCTGTCGGTATCAAAATGTCAAGTACTTAAAACCTTAAATTAAATCGGAAAACGTGAACGAACACTAATGTTCTTTACTCCGGAAATTTCGATTTTTACAGTACCTGCACTTTTTCCTGTAGCCAGACGGTATGAGATTGAAAAAAAATGAAAAAATCTAAGGAGTGCTTAGCTTTCCAATAGTAAAACAAATAAAAATTTACATAATAGCCTTATTAGATGTACTCTACATTACTAGAGATGAGAAGTCATAAAATATGATATAAAAATGGCAAAATATGCGGAAAAAAAAACAGAAATATTTATTTAAATCCATAAAATATACATAAAAAAACACCAAATATGAAAAAAAAAATATAAAAAAAAAAAAAAACCACGAATGTAAATAGTTTGTGGAACAAATTTTAGGCTCACCTAACTATAACTAGAAGACATACAAAAATATTAAATTTTTATAACTTCTCATAGGTACTTAATCATTTATATTTAAATTAATCGTCACGTTTTCAAGACGATTATTGAGGATTGAAAAGTAATTTATCACATCAAAATATTAAATATTAAATTTTAAAATTTACATACCGGTTACTCACTTCTTTAAAATCAAAAAATAACCTAACCAACATTTTTCTAACAGGACCCGAGACTTATGGCAAATAGAAACAAGAAATATGCTCTATGAAAAATTCAAACGAAAGATATTTTACGCAATTTTTCAATCTGGATTCTGTACTTTCAGAAAACACCTTAAATTTACTCAAAATGTATGATGAATAATATTCTTTAACGCATGCTTACCTGTAATTAGAACCATTAAGGAAATCCCTAAAAAAACAATTGATATTAGATGTTGTTCACTCGTGTTAATGAATATTTCGGGAATAAGTTTATCTACAGACAACGAATCATCGAAAATGATTTAAAAACTTCTTCCACGATTTATCGTTTTTGTTATTTCCGCATCAATTAGCAATAAATAGTAAATCAATAAGAAAAATAACAGAAAGGCCTAAAATACGCAAAAATATGCACTAAAAACTCGAGGTATTGAATAGTATAAAACGAATTTTTAGCTCAATCTGCTATTCTCATTCGCTAATAATGTCTGCTAATATTTTTCAAAAAAAAAAATAAATATATTTGGAATGCTAAAAATCGTTTAGGGGATTGTTAAGCGGGCCTTGAGCACTTCCTTAATTCCGCGATCGCGTAGACTTCTAGTAATATCATTAGAGTACGGATTTTGAAAGTATTTGCTATTTTTTTTTTTTTTTTTTCTATTGCTTTTATCTTTTTATTGCTCTTGAGCATTTTTATTTTGCTTGAAAGTTAATTTTTTGTTTCAAAATGTATTCATCTAAATGAATGTATTTGAAAGATTAATTCAGTATGAGAGGAATTATTTTTTGGAAACTTAAAAATAAATTTAATCGTCCGATTTAACTTCGACGATTTACTGGTAAACATCAATTTGTAACTACGATTTAATTAATTCCGATAAATCCGGATATCTCAAAAATAATAAATGGTCGGCCTAATTAGTAAATCGCCATTACGACTAGTTTTCAGGAAATACGAAAAACATCTCATTAATTTAGAAAAAAATATTTGGTACTTAAATAATGTTTTTGTGATTTTTTACTAAACATTTTTATGTCTAACTTTGATTAAACCTTTGATTAAACATTTACAAGAGGACAATAATTATTTCTCCTCGAATTAAATATTTAAACTGTAATTTACAGATAAACTGTGGAATAAAATCGTGCTTTTATTTTAACGATTTAATAAACTAATAATTAATTTTATAATACGGTTTTTTTTTTTTTTTTTTTTTAATTAAAAAACATTTATATCTTCAAAAAAAAAAAATGTATTTTGAATGTTTTTTTCAATCTATTTTGGAAGATCTGTAGACAGAGCTATGTTATTGCTTTAATTTATTATTTGAAGTGTGTTTTTTTTCCTTTTTTTTACTTTTTTATAGCTCTAAAATCCTCACTAATGCTAATATCTCATCGCGCGCGTTATCGTGTTGTGGTGGTTGCATACCCGTGGTGTTGCGTGCGGAGTAGTACGACGTAATAGTGCCGTTGTGCGTTCTCGACGAGATCGTCATCGTCACGTCTTTAATCACGAATTTAAATAATAACAACCGCGCGACGACAGCGGTGGACCGCGCGCGGACGTTTGCGGTTTTGTTGGAGACGACGACGCGTATACACAGGTGTGCGAGAAAAGTTCGGCGGCACCTCTTGTTCGTCGCGAGCGATTGCGATGAGACGGCGAGCACGTCGACGCGAGAGTGACACGGACGGGACGAACGCCGTTCCCGGTAAGATAGTCCCGCGGTTCTGACGCGATTCCCGAGACGCGCCGCGGCGGCGCTCCTGGTCGCCGCCAATGCAACCGGGCGGTGATCGTCGCGCGAACGGCGGTGTAAATCGGCGAACGGGGTGGAGGAAATGGCGGACGGAAGCGGAGGAAAAACCAAAAAACTAGACGAACTAGTCAGTATAAGGCACTCCGCGTTTTGGAATTTATCCGGATAGAAAATAATATTAATTATTATCTATAGCCGATATAAATCGTAATTTTATTAAATTTAATAGAGTTCGCGTTAGACTTAGTGCAGCACACAAATATTGCATACCCAAAATTGCGCAAAAGGTCTATTTTTACCAATAAATAAAATAAAATATAAGCCAATAAGCGCAAATTTAACATTTTGAAAATTATTATTTTAGTACTCAAATACACTGTACTTTTCTGTTCTACAAAAAATTTTATCGTAAAAAATTATGATAACCGTTTATCAGCACTCGAGTAAATATAGTTTGTAACTATAACTTCAGATGACAATTTTAGGTTTTGAATTTAATCTGCTCATAATAGACCATTGCGTGTTTTTCCAAATGCAAAAATTAAATGTGGCCGGTTTCACTTAGGACAAGCTAAGTACAAACAAATTGAAAATCTGCTCCTATCGCACAGTGTTTAAAAATCGAAAATTGTTGGCAAAAACTAACAGTGTTTATTTCAGACCTTATGCTCCAGGGGGGGGGGGGATTTGGTCGAAATCAACGAAAAAAAAACTTTTGGCACTCCAGACCTGTATTGTGTATATGTATACAGTATATGTATAGTTATTTTCCGGGGGGGTATACATTTTTCTCCGGGGGGTACAGTCTCCTCCGGTCACCCCCCTGAAATAAACACTGAAAACTAAAATATAAGATTTTTTTTTGTTTTTCGAAATTCGGTCAATCAGGATATTATATAATATTATAATATTGTTTTTTTTTCTGTGCCATTAATGACATTATTAAATTTTTGATTTTTTTTTTTTTTAATTTAGAATATTAGATAATTACAATATTAACACATTAAACATTATTTCCTCAAATAAACACAAATTGATTAGATAATAATATATAATTTTACAAATTGAATAGATTTAATAATACGTTTATAAATAATTGATTATTTGTAGAAAGATATTTTATACTTTTTGTTGTATTCGTCTGTTTTTAAATCATTAAAATAAAAACGAGACGTCTTAAATTAAAATAGGACAGGTACCTGTTGTAGGTAGCTATATTAAACGTATTATTAATGTGAGGATTATGTACTTCAATTATTTTTGGTGTATAAATGGTAGGGAAGTGTGGTGGGGGAATATAACTAATCGTCTAATTATTAAGGTACCTATTAATAAATTACTAATTATTTTACAACATACATAACGATTTGAAAATGTAAAGAAATAAAGTTATCATAGTATTACAAGATGCAAAATTTTTTTATCATAACAAATTCCATAGTTCATTGAAATATTGCAAAATTGTATACATTCAGCATTAAATATTTCAAAAAATAATTTTTTTCTTGGAAATTTTCGGTGCAGCAATTGTTTTGGTCGAGTAAGCGAAAAACTTATTTATAATTTCGAGATAAAAAAAAAAAAAATTCCAAAAATAGTTTTGGCCAGCAAATAATTTTCGATTTCAAAACACACTATGCGTCGAGACTCGATAGGCTGTTCAGTAGCGGTTCTCAAATTTTCATCCGTTATCTTATGAAGAACTAAGAAATCTAAAAACCAACTAGAGACGAGTCCGGTTTCGAAAAGTTGCAGATCGAGACTGTAGTTGTACAAGACGTATTTCTATACATAAAAGTTTTCATAGGAAAAATAAAACTGAAGAATAAAATAGACATCATTCAGAAAAAACACACCGTTCAGAATCTAAAACACGGGAAGAGATAAGAGTGAAAAATATGCGTCTTAGATAAAATTTCACGTTCATCCGTGTTTCCCACTCGCCGTCGTCGCCGCCCCCACACGAAACACGTATTCGTTTCTCACCCCCTACCACCACCCCCCCCCCCGGTGTCTTTCCACTATTCATTATCCTACACACGAATATATGCAAATGAGACGTGCTGCTACAACACGAACAATCTGCCCCTGGACATAAAGTTCGCGGGCTCCTACGCGAGTTTCCGGCTGTTACGCGGGTCCGAATCAGTCCCCAGAGTTTTCCCCGCATGGATTGTACGCTGAAATTCTCGGATATAACACGCCTTCCGGTGTTCCGGGCGCGAACGGAAACGTAACACGTTTAAAGCACTCGACACACACCGCCGCGCGACGGAGTGGATCGCGTTTTCGTTTGGAATTATTCAATTTGTTTTCGCGTTTCGTTATTATTATTCGCACTACGATCACCGGTCACCGTATACGGGATGGTGTTATATTACTAGGGCCCGGAAGTCCTTGCATTTGCATGCATTTTTACTGAGTGCGTTAAAAAGTCGCTGGACGAGCTGCAAATCTGAATCTGCAATCTAATGATTTCAAAAATGAATATTCATTTTGCATATTTTCACATAATGTTTTAAGGTTTTTTTACATAAATACGTATGCATATTTTAAGATAAAATTGCATTTAACTGCACTTTACTTGTGATATATACATGTTTTTTTCGTTAATATTTTAATGAAAATGACGGACGGGCTTTGAGCATATTTCAAAATATATTTGTTTAAAAATTTGTCTTTATAAGAGAACGTCACCAATTTAAAATAAAAACATGTTTAAAATTATATCAGCTATTTTAATAATTTATTATTTATTTGTAATTAAAACCTTAATATTGTCATTATGCTCGAATACTCCTCGGACAACAGATCCGAAGAACTATTATTTGTGGAAGAATTCAACAGGTAATTCCAAATATTCATAATATGATTTAATGATTGTTGCGAATTATTTTTACCGAAAACGAAAATAATTTAACGTTTTAGATTCTGAATGAAGTGAAGAAGCTAGTGTTTATACAATGATGTTTATTTGTTTTTTATTTTTTTTTTTTTTTTTGTGTACAACTTTTCGTATAGAAATACTTGTCCAAAAGTTTCGATCAATAACTTTTTGAAACCAGATTTGCCTCTAGATTGTACTTTGAAGAGGTCATTTTTTGAATTTCTCAATTCTTCAATTTTT
>JAIPRM010006359.1:0-18844 GCA_025469315.1 Stegophylla sp. TES_Ste_2020 | reverse complement strand
GTCGTTTTCGTCAAATTTTGGGTAGTCCCCCCTCCCCCCCCAAAAAAAAAAAATTAAATGAAGAATTGAGAAATTCAAAAAATGATTTGTTTAAAATAATAACAAGAGGCAAATTCAGTTTCAAAAAGTTGCTGATCGAAACTTTTGGATAAGTATTTCTATACGAAAAGTTGTACACAGAAAAAAAAAATAAACATCATTGTAAAAACACTAGCTTCTTCACTTCGCTCAGAATCTAAAATAATAACCTTTTTTATTTACAAGTTATAAACTAGGTGATTTGGTTTTAAGAATTCATAATTATCGCTGTTTTACCAAGTAAATTATCATAATAGTTGACTTGCCCCCTTAATCTCCTCAAATGCTTGGTAATGAATAACTTTTAGTCCAAGTATAAATAAAATAGAAAACATTGTCGGGGAGTGTTGTTTTTAATGAAAATTTTGATATTAGAAATATCAAAAAATCATTAACTTCTTGTATATATTACTAGGACTGTTCGATTGTGATCAATTATGATGATTACGTATAATTAATCGAAAAGCAATTAATCACTCGATTAATCAATTATACATTTTCATACATTAATCAAGCGATTAAACATTTTTAAATCAATTTATAAAATATATAAAATTAATGATAAATAGTCGTTGCTTTATTTTTACACGTTATAACTTATTTTACTAATTTGTGAATAGCGTTTAAGATTTAAGCAAATTTCAATATTAATCGTATGATTTTAATCGGTGAAAGAGAATGTCAATCGATTTTTGAATACATTGCACTCGGAAAACGATTTTGAGTGGAAAATCTGTGAATTTTTTTTTAGAGAACGTGATTTTCGCGAAAGAGACGAATCGTCACAATCATTACAAACTGTGAGATATTTTATTTATTTTTTTATTTCATAAAAGTTATTGATGGATGACGGCTTTTTTTTTGTGTAAATGACGACGACACTGCAGGGCGGTCATTGCAGTCCGTCGCGGTGACAATGAAGAGACTCGTTGTCGCAGGAAGTCGCGCTGCTCTATATTATTATTATAATATTGCAATGCGAAAAATGTCGTCGTCGGGATGAGATCGATCGATACGGGGAGAAAAAGAAAACTTGTTAACAATATTAAAAAAACGGAACGGAGAAACGACATGACGTATAATGACGTGAAAACGTATTCGTTTATTTTTTATTTTTTGCACCTACACGTGATGGAACGAGGACGGCGTAATATATATTTTATATTAAATGTAGATAATTGGAGAAGAAAAAATAATGGAAAAAACAAAAAAGGGAAAATTTAGCATACAATGTTTAAGTGACATATTAAAAAAAAAGCCGGGCACACTTAGCACGATGGGTGTTCTTCGCACGACGGGTGGGATTCTCTTGACGGGTGTATTGAATTTAAAAAAAACGATAAATAATTTCTTCAATAAAACGATTCTGAACGAAGGAAGTTAATAATATAAGAAAAAAAAAAAATGTCTAAAATTTTTTTTCACATTTTCAAAATTTTCTTACGCCAAAATCTTTCTTATATGATTTTCTATCTATGTTTAAATTTTCATATAGTTCGGATCAAAAAATAATGGTTTTCGAGTCGTTTTTGTCAAATTTTAGGTCAAAAAATTTTGGTTTCCAATTCGTTTTTTTAAAATTTTGGTTTTTTTTTTCAAAAAAAAAAAAAAAAAAAAAATTGAAGAATTGAGAAATTCAAAAAATGACCTTTCTAAAGTACAATCTAGAGGCGAACCCGGTTTCAAAAAGTTACTGATCGATACTTTTAGACAAATATTTCCATACGAAAAGTTGTAAGTACACAGAAAAAAAAAATAAACATCATTGTAAAAACACTAGCTTTTTCACTTCGTTCAGAATTTAAAATCGCTACTAATGATACAAAAGTCATAATTAATCCCATCCACTCCACCCCCCCCCCACTTGTACGCAAGGCACAAATGGAGCATCTACGCCGTGATAATAATGTTTAGCTAAGCACTCATCAATTAACATGTGTTCATCATACACACTGGTTAAACTGCAACTGGCAAATGCGAATGGAATTATTATCATTTGCTTTTGCATTTGTTGTAAATAATATACTATAACGTTATTAATTTCACGCGTGATCGACGACGACGACGACAATTCGTGCGCTGTAAACGTGATTTCTGAGAAAAGAATATTTCTATAATAATATATGGAAGGAACGCTATTCGATATTTTGCCAATTGTTGCGAAATCCCGTACGGCTTCTATACTCGGCTGTGCTATTAAAAAAACATGATAATCGTTTTTCGAATTTCCAGTTTATCCTAAGTGACACTTTTGACGCTCGTTAAATCGCTTCGTCGGCGTCGGTACGTTCCGAGCAAATAATATTAATTGTCTTCTGAACGAAAACACTTCTTTTTAGATTCCGAATGGAGCGTTTTTACATTGACATTTATTATTATTATTATTATTATTATTTGTCCAAAAATATCGAACGCGAACTTTTTGAATCACTTTTGAGAGGTCATTTTTTGAAATTCTCAATAGTTTTCTGAAAAATTTGGGAAAAGCTACCTAAAATTTGAAAAAAAAAATGGCTCTAAAACTATCTTCTTTTAATCCAGTTTTTAAGAAAATTAAATGACTGCAATAATATGAGAAATATTTTTGTGTTAGAAAATTTAAAAATGTTACAGCTTTTTTTGTCATCGAATTTTTTTTTTTGCTTTTCTCACTTAATAGTGAAATATAAAACTGGCCGAGTAAAAAATATTTTTTATTTTTTTTTTTTGTAATCACAACAAACTTTCTGATCTATATGTCAGCAATTAGAAAAGAAAATCACGAATTTGTCTATTAAACGTTCAACTCCTTTGGCAACTGCTTTTTGAAATATGTTGTTACGCATCGGGTTAAATACATAACAAATATATTATGTCACAGTAAAGACCTACAGGTTTGGCTTAGACGAATATTCAGAGGGAATGTACCAATCAATGCAAATAACCAAAATATGATATAGAATTATAATATTATTATTATTATTATTATTATTATAGAATTGTAATATAGAATTTTTATAAAAAAAAAAAAAAATGGGATTGTATTTGTTGGATTTTATGTGTATTACGGGCTACGGCGATTGTTGTCATGAAATACATAATAAGTACATAATATACCTGCCCAGCTGATCGATAGTGTAATAACGTTTGATTAAGATTAATTAGTGATTTTAGTACTAAAGTCAAACGCTTAATTACGACGATAGACAGCAGTGTGTGTACCTGTCGTCTGCCAGACCGATACATTGAAATATATGTAATTGCTTTAAATACTATACAAAGTACGTAATAATAATATATAGTGTTACGGTTAATTTTATCATTAATACCTATACAATGACACGCCAATCGAGTGATTACTAGTGTTTTTACAATGATTACTTTTTACTTTTCATTTTATTTTTCTCTTTCTGAAAAACACTTTTTCGTATAGAAATACTTGTCAAAAAATTTTGATCAGTATCCGTATAGATGCGAAATCATACCCAGAGTGTACTTTGTAAAAAGGTAATTTTTCAAGTTTCTCAATAATTTTTCCAAAAAAGAGAAAAATATAGTTGGAAACTTAAACTTTCATTGACTGCCAAAAATTATCACGAGAACACTTCGTAAAAATTTCAAAAACATTTGATAAATTTTGAGTTAACTATTGCATCTGGTAAATATTGGAAATTTTTCAATATAATAGATATTAAGACGTGAAAATTTAACATAATTCACATATGTGTCTAATTGACCCGAAAAAAAATCTCGAAAATCGTAAGTCAATTTTTTCCCCTATAACCGTTTAAAATTAGCATTTCGACAATACTCATTTGTTTAACCTAAAATTTCACACTTTAGAAACAGAATTTGTCCCCCCCCCTTACTTCGGATGCTAGCACGCTCGCGCGAAGGAATTACGAGTCTTTTCCCTTTTCTCCGCGTCGATTCGGCTCGGAATAAATAAGCCAAGTGTGTGGGTACCTATTCGAGTTCAGTTTAAGGCGGCAGTAAAATTGCTAGTTTTGCATATTGTTCGTTTTAATTAATTAATTAATTCTAAGATCATCTAAAAACAAAACATTTATGAAGCAATTAATTGTGCGCCGCTTATGCGGACAACAGTAGTTGTGCACCAGAAGAAATTCGATTTAATAATGCCATTAGGAAATAAAGATGCAATGGGCCAATGGCCATTGTTGCCCTGTCATTTGTATGTTGTCTGATAATTAATGATCTATTAATTAATAACATGCCAATGAATTCTAATTTAGCATAAGGCTACCGTTGTAATCTTTTGTCGTTGACTTATATTATAATAGCTGGTATTTGCATAGAAATTAAATTCGAAAATCAAACGGTACTAAGTAATGCGCATATTTCAAATAAAACTATATTCAATAAGAATAAAAATAATGTGTTTGAAAACAAAATGAAAACTACTTGTTGTCAGCTTGTTAATCAATAAAAACAAACGAATTATAATATATAATACGATCAATAAATTTACAAAAACGATTACAATATTTCATAATAAGGATAATACGATTGTAATAATAATAAAATTTATTATGCATACATGTACGTTTATAATATGTCAATTATTCATAAGACTGTTTGTATTATATCATAAATGAAAAAATTCACAAAGTAACTTTGACCATAGTATACAAACTTATACTCATAAATACGTATGGAGTTTTTTACAATGAACACAGGGACGCATCAAAAAATTACACTCATAAGAGGAGTCCAACAATTTTATAAACAGCAAAAAAGCCGGACGTATTTTGCACCATAGGTATTCCTTTCATAGGAAAGAAAAGAAAAAAAAAATATTCAATGGGAAAAAATAGTGTTAGAAAAATGTCCAAATTTTTTTTTCACATTTTCAAAATTTTCTCGCACCATTGTGTTTCTCACAGTATTGTCTGTATATGTTTAAATTTGCATAAAGTTTAGATAAAAAAATGATGATTTTCGAGTATTTTTTGTAAAATTTTGTGTAGTCCCCCCTCCCCCCCAAAAAAAAAAAATTAAATGAAGAATTGAGAAATTCAAAAAATGATTTGTTTAAAATAATAACAAGAGGCAAATTCAGTTTCAAAAAGTTGCTGATTGGATAACTTTTGGATAAGTATTTCTATGCGAAAAAGTGTTAACAGAAAAAAATAAAATATATAAACATTTTTGTAAGAACACTAGCATCTTCGCTTCACTTAGAATCTAAAACAACGTATATCACAATAATTGTTAATAATAATAATAAATTGATATTAATAAATATTTAAGTCTTTCATTGTATTATTTAGTTGATAAATTACTTTTTTTTAGATTAAAAAGTTCTATACGAAATAAAACAATTTAAATAATAAATAATATTACGTTCATTATTAAGGCCTATAAGTAATAACTAATGTTATTGGACCTTATTTCGTATAAAAAGATGACTAAACAATTAAATTTATTTTCAGATATACAATTAACAGTACTTCTTATTTATAGTTTTTAGTTCTGTTCAGTTAATTGGTGGCGGGGGGGGGCGGGGTCAGGTTGGCTCCAAAATTACCTCATTTTGATACGCTCCTGAATGAACTTTTATTATTCTTGTACTCTAAAATTGAACTTTGGAATATGTGATGCAATATTACCCTCTACGGGTTTTTTTTTGTAATGTTACTTTTTTTCTTTTCAAAATACCTCTGCTGTTTGTGTAACACACCAACGTAGTACGTGACAAAGCGACACAGTAAATAAATACATATGTGGTAAGTGGTATTGTTCGGTGTGACGTGACGTTGTATATTATATTATTTACACTCTATTATACACAAAATAATATATTCTCCAACATTTTTCTTGCCACGTATTACCAGCGCATTCAAATCAAGTCTCGTTATTTTTACAGAGACCGAGTCGAGCCCTAATATTTTGAAATCACATGTCTGAATTGAACGCGAGTCCGCGTTATTATAATTAAAAGTACATTTTTTGTTTAACCAAAATAGTATTAAAAGTATAAATATGTATACTATCCGTGTCAGTGTGTTTTTTGCTATATTCACTATATTATTATAAATATTTTACATATTCTGTGTGGAGTGAAGAAGTCGGTGTCTTACATTAATATCATTTTTTATTTTATTTTTTTATGCGTACACGTTTTCATATAAAAATATACTTGTCCGAAAATTTCGACCAGCGTCATTTCACATTCCAATTTTCCTCTAGATGGTAATTTTTCGAAATTCTCAATAGTTTTCACGAGATTTGGTAAAAACTACCGAAAATTTGACAAAAAAAGTTTCAGAAAGTACCCTTTTATTAATCTAAACTCGATGAAAATTTAAATATGAGTAGGACAATAGTATGAGATATATTTTGGCATAAAAAGATTTTGAAAATGTTTTTTATATATAAAATTGGCTGAATAAAATAAATTTTTTTTTTTTTTGTTATAACAATATTGTCTTGAATAAACTGAAGCTATAATCAGTATCGTTTTATTGAAGAAATGATTTATCGTTTCTTTAAAGTTCAATATACCCACTAGAATATCCCACCCCAAGAGCTGAGAGAGCTAAAGGACCTAAGAAGCACACATGGTTTCGCGAAGTACATTGTTTTTTAAAATAATAATATATCACTAGAGACTAGCTGCATGACGTTTAACTCTTGTCGGTTGAGATCCAGGAGACGTGGTATAGTGGAAAAGGAGAAACTATCAATTTTATATCGAAAATATGTATTAGGTATGTTATGAACGATGTCCTTAACTGTAAAAAAACGAATACACCCATTAGTACTATGAAAAATCATCGTATACAACCCCAAATGATATAGGAAAAGTTATAAAGTAGAGAAAAATGGTAAATTTTCAAACTTTTTGAATTTTCCTATATAATATATTAAATATCTGTAAAACTCTTTTTTCCTGACCAAAGCCGATTCAAATATCAAATTTTAATTTAAATATTCAAATATAAAATAATATATATGGAATTGAGAAATTCAAAAAATGACCTCTTTTAGGTACCAACAATAGGCATATCCGGTTTCAAAAAGTTACTGATCGAAACTTTTGGACAAGTAGATTTATACGAAAAAGTGTAAAAAAAAAAATAAACATCAATGTAAAAACACTGGCTTCTTCACTTCGTTCAGAATCTAAAAATCTTTCGCCTATACAACATAGTTTAATTTACAGCTCAAGAACACCACTACGTGGTTTTCTCTGCGTAACTGAACCAATGGTACGTTGTATCATAGTTTGATAACCTGAAATTATTATATTATTTATAATATAATAATAATTGTCATAAATGAATTAAAAATTTTGATTTTTGTTTTGACGATAAAGCTGTCAATAAAATTCTGTTATTTTTCTCACACGTTGTTTATACTGTATAAATTTCAATATATTACCTAATTAATTAATTTATTAGCGCCTACTGGATTGCTCAAACTAACCAACCGTAGTAGTTATTTTCTAAACTAAGATTACCGCATGTGAGCACATAATATAATATGAGTGTCAGCACTCGGAATTAATATTTAAAATTCTACGAATCTAGATTAATCGATTTAGAAAAAATAAGTAATTCAAACTCTGTTGTTGATGTCGTACTTAATGTTCTTTTGTCCGAGAACGTGATATTCGACCTCTCAAATCGGTCTACATTACTCCTAATAATGTTCAAGAAAAAATTTATTATTTATGAGAAACTTTACCGCGTAGTATTATAATTGCACTTTCGTACAAATTACTCACACGATTGTTTTCTAACTCATTAAGTTATTTCAAATCTAATAAATCTATATCTTAAAACCAAATAGATTTTTTCTCATTACATATTATATTGTTTGATTCGGCAAAAAAATAATTTTCATAAATAAAATTCTTTCGAATTTATAAAGTTATAAATACATAATTAATTCCTAGTCTATTTAGTAATAGTATATTATGGATTAATAAGACAAAAATGTACTGCTGTCCAAATATGTACTGAAATTATAAAAAAAAATAAATAAAATATTTCGACCCCATTATGGAAAAAATAAAATAAATCCGAAGGAATGTTCAGGAATATTCAATGGGGTAGAAATGTTTTGTCAGTCCGCGAGATCAACTACCCCGATATGGTTAAATAAAAATTGGTTTTCAAAAATCACGTAATACAAGACGTTTTTTTTTTTTTTTCCCCATGTAGACAGGATGATTGTATTCGAATGTTTATTTTATTCTTTACATGATTTTTTTTTTTTTTTCGGAAAAAGTTAATCAAGAAAAAACTTCATTTGCTGCATTCAGTGTCATCAGAAATTGTTCAATTCCGAGATTTTATTTTTAATCAATGAAAAGTTTTTTTCCATCTTTTACCGAGAAAAATATCCCGTTGATTTTCATATTGGAAATGATATTATCGAAGCTTACCACAAAACTCGGTTCCAGTCAGGAAACTTTTGATGAAATCAAAAACATCATTATTCCAGGAAATCGTAATTTACTGATAAATCTAACAAAACAGACGTGTACGCTCAAAGTAAATTAGTTATTATACGCCGAAATACGTATAATTTTTAATTTCAGCTATCACCAACAACTGTCAGTAATATTTTAAGTTCACTGAGCTGAACATAATGATTTTTTATTTTTTCAAACCAAATAGATTATTTCTTAATTGTATTTTAAATTCTTAAGGTAGTGAAGAAGCTAGTGTTTTCACAATGACGTTTATTTTAGATTCTGAGTGAAGTGAAGGAGAGCGGGTATTCTTCGATTTTTCGAGTCAGATACTCTTTTGTATGTGGCCATATGGGTGTGTTGAAATTTTTTTTAAATTTATCTAGATAAGATAAAAGATAATTGGTTTTTTATCTAGATGAATCATCTAGGTAAAATTATCATATTGTGACCAACACTGGTAATGAGACTAGAAAATAAAAACAAATCGAATTATGATAAGTATTCTATACTTACGAGGAGAATCATAGCCAACATCTAGTAAATGTTTTCAAAATTTAACCTATTTTTAAGGGTAAAATCTACTAATTGAATGCACAGAGTTGAGGGTTCAAAGAACAAAAAAAAAAACCCAACCTACCAGAAACAATATATAAAAATTATAAAATTTCTGGATCAAATCAAAATTAAATTAATATAAAATCTCACCATTCGCAGATCAACTGAACTAGATAAACAAATTATATTACTATCACATGGAATCAACTCTGTAAACAATCATGCGTGTACAATTTGTAAACTGTAAATAATTTAATTGTAATAATTTATACCTAATGACTTTAATAAGCCTCATAATCAATAATAATAATAATAAAAAAAAGATTGTTTATGAGACTTGTCAGTCAAATAATTTTTAGTCTAATTTAAACTCCTCTGGATAATCGGTGAAAATAATATCAAGTTTGTAGATATATAACTGTAAAAGTCATAAGATTTGTTTTACTTAAGTGTTACTAGAAAAAAGCAAATGAACATCATTCTAAATCCATTAGGCTCTTCCTTTCAGTTTTTTTTTTTTCTACAAAAGAAATAAATATAAACTCGTAATGATAACGTAAAAACACATATGTTTTATTCAATCATTAACGTAATAATATATAAGGTTTAACCATTATATCTTGTTTAAGTAAAGGTCTCAGGTGGTGGTTTGAAAAAAAAACACAGAGCGTACAAAAAACGGGGGGGAAAAAAAGGAAAATAATATAACAGATTAACATAAATAAACAACTAGTTATATAACCCTTGCTACCCAGAAGAAAAATAAATAATTAACAACAATTTGTATACCTCATATTTTTAGATAAACTGATATTACATATATATATGAATTTTTTTTTCATATGGAAATACTTGTTCAAAAGTTTCTTCCAGCAACTCTTTGAATCACGATTCATTTCAAAATAATAATCATTTTTCGAAACTTCCTATAGTTTTCTCAAAATTTGGAAAAAAACTACCCATAATTTGACGAAAAATACTCGGAAACTATATTTTTTTATCCAAACTTAATAATGACAATTTTAAAATACTTGTGTGATACAAGTGTTCATTCTATATATAACCACTTGGTCCATGAATTTCTTCCAGATTTTATTAGCTTTATATCGTCAATAACGAAACTATATATTTCATAAATTTGTATATTATTTAAACTACCATTCAATGATGAATTTGGTTTAAACTCAAAGATTAAATTAATAATTAAGACCGGGTATTCGCGATTTGCTGATAATACAAATTACAAGTATTTACTTAATAGTAATCACATCGGGGATCATGAAAACTTTTTGGACCCGCGATATTGCTAAGGTCTTGTTCATAGGTGGTAGTAAGATTACGACTAAACCGCATCAGATTAGGTTAAATTAATAGGCCATCAAATAACTAATGAGTTTTATTAATTTAACATATTTTATTATTATACGAACTGGACTGATTCAACCAGGTAACAATAAAAGTTTCGAAAATTTATAGAGGGTGGCAAAATGTATATATGGCGCGAATCATGTGTATAATTAAGTGTGTACTATTGACAAGCGTTGAGCAAGCAAAAAAACAATTTTATATAATATCATAACAATCACAACTGTCTTGATATAAAACCTGAATTTCTCGCTGAAGGAGAAATAATAAGGGTTGAATATTTTGATTGGTTGATTCAAACAAAGTTCCCATTTTTTTCCGCCCACGTACGAATATAATTCACTATGGTTTTGATATTCTTAGATGTAGATATTATTGGAATTATTTGTAAAATACATTGTGCAATCGACAAAAAACAAAATGTGATTTTAGTATTGAAATTATTAAGAATGTCTGAATATCTATAAAATAACATAATAAATTATTGTATAATATATTAAACGTTTATGGAGGTTTGCTTTGAGATTAATATACTGCCCCCCACTCCCTCGAGATCGATTAACTTATTATTTCGTAATACTTTTAAGCGTCATTACGAATTCAAACTCGTCTATTTGATTCGAGAGGATTTTCGCATCCACCTCCGTACTATATTCGTACCCAAGACACGAGTTCTCCTTTGCGTGACACATCTCTGATCAAATTGCCCGTTCCCGTTTTGAGTTATATTCAATTTATTTTATTCGGTACCGTGTCACAGTTGAGAACAGTGTCGGTGGACCAATATTCGGGTGATATTTGTCACTCTGATCATTGTCTACGACTGTTTTTATTGTATTGTATTGTATTGTGTATTAGTTTAAATTCCTTTCGACGAATCTACGAATTTATTTTAACATGCCCTTTCGATATTTATGACCGCATCTACGTTTAGGTGACCTTCATCTGTCACCTCAAATTAGTATATTTAAATGAAAAAAAAAAATGAACTAATTATATTTTCGTATTAATTAAAAGGTAACCCATGCGGATTTTAATTTGAAATATTAACTATTTTTGTAAACACCTCACGAACGAGTAAGAAATAAACTCGTGTACATCTAATGTATATCAAAGGCTTTATACTTATTTTATTTTAATATCTTACCCCAAAATACTCACCGTGCATCGTCCCATTATCTATTGCCCCCATTCCACCTTCTTTACTATTTAAATTATTAATATAAATTTAATTTAATTTGGAAATATAATTAATTATTATTGTTGTTTGTCATCATTCGATTTAAATGATATGTGAACTTATGAATAATTGTTAATGCATGAGGAAAGTGTAAAATAAATACGTCAATAAAGTTTTATTCATTTTAATAACGTTTAACAAAACTCAGTATAATATTAATTTACTCATCGGGTATTCGTATACCATTTAAATTGACATTCGTAAAGTGTTTTCAGTTGCATTCTAAATCTCCATTATCCAAAACCAACCGAGACGAAAATTCTTGTTCGGGTCATTTGGTTTTTGAGACCTTTTCTGATACACCTACCCTACTTTAAATCATTTTGCATGTATTCCTGAGTGCTTTGAAGTAATTCTATTACCCACTACTCACCCATTGTTCTCCGAGAACATTCAAACGAACGCTTGTCGGTTGCTTACCTAATGAAATCAAAGGCCGTGAGTCTCATGTTTAAGTGTCTCTTCGAGGACATTTCCACGTTTAAAGTATTTCTATGCAACGGCTATTGTGAATAATGCACACACTTACGGTTTTATTTAAATTTACCACATCGTTGAAATGAAATTTCAAAATCAGATAAGTCTTTCTCAAATTTGTAGAAATGATATTCAAAAGGACATGGAAATATAATATTCAGTGAATGACAATACCTATAGAATAAAATGTTAATAAATAAACTTATTTATACTATAATTTTTAATTAAATTTCTTCAAAAGTTATTCAGATGTCTTAATGGAATCTTTTAAGGTCTACTTACTCCCTCGTATAGGTACTCCACTTCACACTAAATATGTGAATATAATATACATAATTTAATTATTCGACTGATTTTAACACTTTTATTCAATGGTGTCTATAATCTGTAATGGAAAAAACTCAAAAAGATGTCAAACATAATTCTTATGAAAATTGATCTTGATTTTGTATAATCTTGACATGAAATGCAGATGATAAAGTTATATATATATAATATTTGTGTGAATGAAGACACGTATAACATAAAAAAAAAAAATTATTAAATTTCCAATGCAAGTGTGACAAAAAAGTATTTACAGAAAAAATAATAAATATCATTGTAAAAATACCAACGTCTTCGCTCAACTCGTATTTTAAAAATTATTCCTAAGTCATGGTACATTTAAGATGAACATTTGCCACGAACTTTTACTCATCAATGTTTAATCACAAATTCTCGTCAGTTTGTTCCTGAATATCGTTACCTATCTTGACATAATATTATCAGGTGATCCTGTCTACATGAAGTTGAATAAGTTGAAGTGTGTTCTATTCGGTTGTCCAACTTGGAAATAAGGAAATTGCATTATTCTGCGAAAGTTAGTTTATGAAAACGTATTTATGAAAAGCAAGATAGTTTTGACATTGTGTTGTATGTTATATGATCTAATAAGATTAATAAGTTTTTTTTTCCCCTACAAAAGATGTTCAATCTTTTTATTAGTTATTAGGTCAAACCCCAAAGATTTCCCAAGAGGTTTTTTTTTTTTTTTTTTAATAGCATATTTTATATCACTTGGGATTGATGATATTGCAGGTTAATATGATTAGTAATGAGCTAAAGAGGAAAATTTTGTATCTCACGGATGTGTCAATTATTTATTATTATGAAATTATACGTAGCTCTTAAGATTTTGTAATGCATTTGGGTGTTTAGTAAATATATTTTTTTGCTTTTATTAATTTTACATACGTTTACCATAATATATACATTGTATTTGTGTAAATTACCATAATTCACGAAATCATACTGGTCAACTACTGAAATATGTGCATTATTATGTATAGTTTTTAAATTATCTTAAATCACGATTTTTTTTTTTTTTTTAAACTCTTTTCTTTTTTTTTCGATTCTTAAGAAAATATTTTTTGTTATTTTCCAATAACTTTTATTATAATAATGGAAAAATTGCGAAAACGCGCATACGTCACGAAATCGACTTTGGTCATTTTGTAATAACTCTAGACGTAATAATCTCAGCAACACAACATTACACTATTTTTATGACCATGTCAAAGTCAAAATAGTTGGACATACTTCGCACCATGGGTGTTCTTCGCTTTTTGCTCCTCGGGTGAGTTTTGGTGGGTGTATTATAGTTTAGAAAACGATAAATTATTTCTTCCATAAAATGATTCTGAGTGGACCTTCAATTTATATAAAAAAATTTTAATTAAAAATTACAGTTAATTTTCATTACAAAATAATAATAATAATGTTTTTTACTCAGCTAATTTTATATGATACTTATTATTAACTTAGAACAGGAAAATAAGTATTAGAAAAAATTATATATATATATATATATGTAATATGTATTCTTAACCATAAATTGAGATTTTTGTATTTATTTTATTTGGGGTCAGGTACTGGGTTGGTATTCTAAAACAGAGTCTCGATGTTTTAATTAATTTTGTGATCACAATAAAATGCATTTTAATTGTTTGTTTATAATGATATATATTATTAATGTTCGAAAACTATTAAAATAAGGAACTGTTTACAATGTAAAGGAAGCACAGAACGCAGGTAGGTTTAGGTAATAATAGTTATTTATAATTATTATGTATACTTATTTATTCAACTAAACTGACGAGATGGAAACTCTCGAGGGTTGAAAACGTTATTATTTTTATTTCATTTACGCTTGAACGAATGTATTTCTTTAAAAATATTCTTAAAATATTGAAATTTCATAATTAATTATATCCGTTGATAAAAGAAATTACATGTATTAGTATAATATTTACTCAATGTATTAAAAATGTGTAATGGGAACTTATGTAAAGTATACATTTTAATTATTACGTTTGTCAACTTGGATAAAGTAGAAAACTAAGCCCTTAATTATGGCGAAATGATCAATGTATTACATTGATGTAATAAAGAAAACAGTAACAATGGGTAATAGAGAACAAAACTATCACTAGGGCTGGGATTTTTTATGTAATTTTTATTATTTTCCAAAGCTTGCTGTGCGATGCTTGTTTTGTCACGAATTCATTTTATAAACTTTTGAATGCAAATATGTAACACATTTTATTTTTCATTATTTGACAATTTTTTATTTTAAAGTAATATATTTCATTTTTTAGGGCATTTTTAGTTTTTGGGTTTTAAGAGAATTTTTTGAGTATATTGAGCACCCAACATTCGAATTTAGAATTTAATTTTTCATGATAACTTGATTTACATACATATTATAATGAACTATTAAATCGTATTATATTATTGGACAATATAAAGAGGCTTTCTGTCTACAAAAACTTATTGGCTGATAACAGAAGATCATTTTTATTCTAAAATTTGAAGAAATCTCTTGTGAATCACTGTAACTAATCAGAATTATAATATATATATATTATATTAATACATTTTAAATGCTTTTTTTTTTAGTTTTTAAGTCATTATTTTTGAATTTTTCACAATTTTCACTTATCAATAATACATATTTTATACTATTGTAAAAAAATCAATAACAAACCTAGTTATCGCATAAGTTTGTGGAATTTTATAAAATGATCTAGCGGGAGATGTAAAATATGAATTTATAATCGAGTTTTGTTTAAAAAGATATAAATTAAAGAAAAAAAAAAAACGATTTCACATGTAGCATTATAATATTTAGTTTAACAGGTTTAAAAAACAATTGTTTTATGTTTTATTATTTTGTATTGTAAAACGAAATATGTTTTCTTACCATATTAAAATATTCGAAACAGCACTTTCATTTGCTCGCGATATTTGAGTCATTCAATAAATTGCTCAGAATTCTATTGAAATTCCCGTGCAATGCAATAAAAACGTTTAAATGATTATTCATATTTTCCTAATATTATAACGATCATTTCGAAAATAATATTATTAATATTTTAATTTTATAATCAAATGCGAACATAAGCTGAGTATTTTCCATTATTTCTCGACCATTAATTGTTTTATAGTTTTCGATTTAACATAACTGATAAAATATATTAATACTATTAAAAAAACTCGGTTTTTCGGATTTCGGATTACTTTCGGTAGTCATCCGATCAAACGATGTTGGGTAACTCATAATAACTATCGAATCAGAGACGCCTTTGGAATTATAGAATTACGCTTTTGCTGCGTTACATTTGGTGGTCAAGTAAAATAAAAAAAAAAATAAAAAATCATATCATTTCAGATACAATTATTTATGGTACTAATTATGTATAACAGTAGGTATAGTTTTCTGAAATTGCAGCTAAAGGGAGTAAAACACGTTGCGAGTTGTTCTTCGTTTTTCCTATTTTTTTCGAAATAGTAGGAAACGATACGTCGTCATATACCTAAGAAACAATTTGATGACAAAACACTATTAAATTTATTGAATTTCAAAGGAAGGCTTATAAATAAATATGGAAAACTACTGAAAAGACACCAATTTTTTTTTTTTTTTTTCAAAAAATAACTTATCTAAATTTCACTTATACTTTGTTTCGATAACAAACCGTTATACATTTTTTCTTCATATTGGTGAATTTATTAATAAAAGGAATAAATTTTCGATTCAGGTGAGAATTTTAAATTTTTCAAATTTTCGACACCAAGTTAAAAACGACTGTAGGCGTCTTCGATTCACATTGTATTTCATACTTGTGAATATTATTTCAAAAATCATTTCATTATCCGTACGGTTTATTAATTTAATAAAATTCAATGCGTGTAGTACAAATAAAAGCAGTACACCGGAGGGATGTTAACATTTTGTTTACTTGCCAAAAAGGAAAAAAAAAAAACGGAAATACAATATATTTGTGAAAACACAACAGAATTCCTATAAGCTCTTTTAGGTCACAACCACTAAAGTATTTCACATTCACATTCACTGCATTCCATGCACGATTCGATTGATGATTTTTTTTTTTTTTTTTGTATGAATTACGAGCATTATATTTTTCATTTGAGCATATTTTTAAAAATACTCAAAATGTGCACTTAAAAACACCTATACACACAAAAATCACACGTACTCCATAAAAAAATAACAAATATATATTGCTATGAGGTGAACCCTTCATAATATAATCCCCTGTACACGATCAAGGTTTGTCATTTCATGCGTGAAGAAACACAGAATTATATTATATATTTGAATGCAGTCAAAAACTTTGAAATGCTCTATTAAAACTTTTAAATAATACGAATAAATCCTTAAAAAAATAAAATATTGACAAATGCTACATAATATTATAATGTAGGGTTCACTGGTTCACAGTGTAAAACCGTGTCACGATCATAGCCGGATTAGGGGGGGGGGTCTAGCAGGGGCTGCAGCCCCGGGGCCCACCTAAGTATCAAAGTGACAAGGGCCCGTACAGTTTTAGACTGAATCACATTTTTTCGTGATTTTAAGTTATACTTGGCGTAAATGAAGTACTAAGGAAGATGGCTTCAAGTATAGCAAGAAAAAAAAAATGTATTTAATAAAAGAGTTTTTGTTTTATAATAATATATTACCTTTTTTTTTTTTTTTTTTTTATGTTGTTGGCATGTTAATAAATGTAAAACTTATCACTAAACTTCGTATTATCGTGCATTATTATTTATATTAATTTGGCAGTCTTGAATTTTATTATACTACAAATATTAATACTCTCTTATAAGACGTTTAAAATGTATACGCTGATAATAATTTTTAAGTTAAATTTGTAAATTAGTTAGAAAAATTTATTTTTTGCGAGCGAAGCGCGAGGATTTTCAAAAATAATTTTTCGTCAAAAGGGCTCATATGGAATTTCCGCCCCGGGGCCCAATGAGCACTTCATCCGGACTCGGTCACGATGTCGTAGAGTGTAAATTAGATTTGTAAAAAAATGTAGCCGGCGCGACGTACGGATAATAAATGTTTTGAAAGTATACGCAATACGAAACGACACGACGATAGCTGTAAATCTTAAATACGTCACACGACGACGCGACGTTTTGGAATAAAAATAATAACAATAATAATAATAATAATAATAAAAAATGAAAAACCGCTTCTCGCCACTGAAATGAAAATTGCGTTACCGAGAAAAAAAACTCATTCCCCCACAATCCCCCCAAATATTTCCGAGCGCACTCTCCGCGTATTATAAAGAACGATCGTTGTCATCGTTTAGCCCCGCGTCGTGTTGGAAAATGCGAAAATGATCGTGAACGGTGCGGCGGTCTGGTGAAATAACCGGCCGAGACCCTTTTGCTGCTAAACGCGCCGCCATCGCTCGGGGCCGCGCGACACGCATTGCCTCCTCTATAATACAATGTCTTTCCGACAAAACCCTCTGTCCTCCTCACATCCAAGACCGACGGAAAACATAGAGCTGATCAACTCGACAACCGCCGTCGTCGTCGTCGTCGTAGGTAGGCGCTATATTGTTTTCGCAGAAACGCCGTAAGCTTAAGGGCAAAGTCACACACAATCGTCACATAAAACGGCCGCCGCCACACAGTGTTGTCATCGGAAAAGTGAGATCCGTATACAATGCCCGATTTCCTCGAAATCTATTATTAACCCACTGTTATCTTGATTAATGTACTAAACAAACTCCCGGCCGTAATAATACTACTGCGTAAATAATACTTATCCGTCACTAAACTGTTGAATGTTGTTTTCTCGTGTTGTAAAATAATAAAATAAAATTATTGGAAATCTCAGTAAAATAGATTTATACAATAAAAGACGACGTGGACCGAGGGTACGGTGCACTTTTTCGAAAATGGCGACCGCCGTAATCACATATCGAATTTTCGCTACAATGTTGCCAATCCACAATTTTCCAAAATGGCGTGATAAATAATTTATTCTTGTTCATAGTCTAACACTGTTTGGTTTTATGATGAAAATCGTATAATATTATGATAATTAACGAACGGCTTCTCCACAGTAAGGCATTTGGCAGGATTATCATGAAATAACCTTATCATATAGTTTATCTGTGATATGGACAATCCTGATGAGGACAGGTAGTTAAAGTAACATGTTTTCATGACGTAGGTCAGTTCTCCGGGTGTTTGGTCGACTCCGCTTCGCTCCGCAAATCAAAAATATCCCTCGGCTTGTTGTGCAACGTGGGGACATTTCGGCTTGATAATCGCCCCCTAGGTGATTATAACCCCCCGTAATAATTTGGGAGGTAATAATCGCCTGTAGC
>JAIPRM010006358.1:0-18851 GCA_025469315.1 Stegophylla sp. TES_Ste_2020 | reverse complement strand
GTAGAAATTATATTAATTTATAATAATAATAATAATAATAATATCTATTTACAATACTGGCACGAATGGGTAAATAAAATATCCATCGACCATAAGTACATTCAATAATTTCCATATCACATTAATCCATTAATATCGTCATTGTCAGTCGAGTTATTTATTTTTATACATTTATAATAAACAAATCGTCGGGGCAATTGACGCGCACCGCGCGCATACAAAACACACCGCTACTTGTTTGGGATACACCTACTGATAAGCGCCGCCGTCGCCGTGCCAATTTATCTGGCAACGACTGTAATGTATTTGTATATGTTTACACTATTAAATAACAGTATCTAACCGACTATTTTATATTTAAATTATTAACTTCCTTCTTTATATTATTAACTCCCTCGTTCAGAATCGTCTTATTGAAGAAATGATTTATCGTTTCTTTAAAATTCAATACGCCCGTCAAGAGAATACCACCCGTCGTGCGAAGTACACCCACACCGTGCGAAGTATGTCCGGCTTTTTTCTTCTTGTAACAGCGTGCAGCACATTGCTTGTAATCTCAAATATAATCGCAATGTTTTTCTTATAATATTTATGAAATTTTGTTTTTTTTTTTTTTTTTCATGCCGTATAGGAGAAATTTTTTGGGGCCACGCAGAAAGGCTTGGCATAGGGTCGCACGTTGAGTATGGCTGCTTTATATACAGTCATCGTAAGAACAGACATTTTGAATAAAAAAAAAATTAATAAAAATTCGAATAATAAAATACCACATGCACGGACTTGCGTCACGCCCACGAATGCGTAATACATATAATAAATGTAATATTATGCACGCGAAAAACATTAAAATTAAAAATCGGTGTGTTTTATATTTCGAGACACTGATATTATCTACGGGGTGGGGTATTTTATACGTACATATACATATTATGTTATACTCTTGAACCCTGAAAAACAATATTATTTTCGTTTCGACGGGAAACCACGTAATTGTGTTTTAAACCCATCTTGGACACGGACATGGGATAACATAGTTAATACGATAGTGTTTTATAATCCCGCGTATCCCCAGAGGATCCACAATAGAGTATATACATAGCTGTATATATATTGTATACTCGATGTAGATACGCACACACACACACACACATGACCGCAAGGGGTATAAATCTTAAGTGTTTGATAAAAAAAAAAAAATAAAAAAAAATAATAATGAAAAAAATCGTTACGAATCCGATCACGTAAACGACATGACGCCAGATGCATAGATAAAATATTACGCCACGGCGAGTAGCCGTCGCGCGCAGTTTAGTGTAATTTAATTTTCGTATCGATTTCGGCTTATTTTTTTATTATTTATTTATTTATTTATTTTTTTTTTTACCCTACCACGTTGTCTTTCACCCTCGATGCGGTAATTAAATTCAAAAAAAAAATAAAAAAAAAGTTTATACAATGTACATAATGTACGACTGGAACAATACGTTTGTATTGCACCCTTTCCGACCGGCCACCATGTCAGTTGTTCCGGAACGATATATTTTAACCACGTTTTGATATTTTGCTCGCCTTTAGTTTTTCGACGTGAGCTAAACCACTTTATTCGTCGAGGAATGCAATTATATTGTTGTTTATCCAACCCCTAAATTGCCTCAGTCCTCAATGGTCCTTTGGAAAAAAAAAAAATAAAATGTCCTTTTTAATTATAAGTAACAATTGAATAAATATCACTCCTAGGTCCGCCACTCGTACAGCTGTGCGTAATTCTCACTACCCCACACATGTTACAATTTTCATGACTTTAGTACGTCTTATTAGTATAACATCGGTGGTTCGAAGTATGTCCGGCTTTCTTGTCTATACTTAAGATTCTGAACGAAGTGAAAAATCTTGTATTTACTACAACGATATAATATATTTCTTTATTTACTTTCGGATAAACTTTTTCGTATACATCTACTTGTCCAGTTTCGTTTAGTAACTATTTGAAACCAGATTTGTCACATTTGGTACACTTTAGAAAGGTTATTTTTTGAATTTCTCAATTTTTAATTATTTTGTATTATTTATTTATTTATTTATTTATTTTTAACTGCTCAAAATTTGACAAAAAAAGACTCAGAAACCATCATTTTTTGATCCGAAATTTATGGAAATTTGAATACAGATAGACAATTAATAATAATATGATAAACATTTCGTCAAAAAAAATTTTGAAAATGTAAAAAAAAAAATTTGAAAAGTTTTCCAATACGTTTTTTCATCCTTTAATTTTTTCCACTTTATTCATTAGATAAAAAAATAGTAAAGTATAGACAAGAAAGCCAGACATACTTCGCACCACGGATATTCTTCGCTATTCGGGTCAGATAGTTTTAGTGAATGAGTTGAAAATGTTATTGTTTTTTATATTATTAACTTCTTTCGTTCAGTATCGTCTTATTGAAGAAATGATTTATCGTTCCTTTAAAATTGCACACACCCTTAAAGAGTATCTGACCCGAAGAACGAAGGATATCCGTGGTGTTATGTATGCCCGGCTTTCTTGTTTATACTCTACTATAATTTTTTCTAATACTTTTTTTCCTTATCTAAATGTTCTGAGCGAAGTGAAGAAGCTAGTGTTTTTAAAATGATGTTTATTATTATTTTTATTTTCTTTAAACACTATTTCGTATGGAAAAACTTATCCAAAATCCTGTAAATGATATTTTAAAGCGATCGTTTTTTGAAATTTCTATTGTTTTCTCAAAATTTCAGAAAACTACCTAAAATTTGACAAAAAAGACTCAGAAACTATCTTTTTTAATCTTAACTTTATGAAAATTTAATCATAGATAGAAAATCATATGAGAAATATTTTGGAGTGAAAAAATTTTGAATGTGTAAAAAAAAAAATGCAATCCTTTTCTAAAATATTTTCTCATTATTATTATTTTTTTTAATTTCTTCGTCTATTGAATAAAGAAAAGTAAATTAATATAGTGTAAAGGAGTAGCTTTATTTTTTTAGGTATAAATTATTGATATGTAAACTCGGCCCGTATTAATTATATCATTAATTTCTTGTAAAAGATTTTTGAAAACCATTTAGCATTACCCAGATGACGGAAAAGCGATTCTTCGTCTCCACCCTCCATTTATACCTAAGTACGTTATATTTTTTTATTTCAGATTAAATTATGTTGTGTTTATTATATTTTATCTTGCCGAGTTAACAACCGGCCCTTTTTATTAACTCAGATTTCCGTGCCGAGTTTACATTTGCCCGTATTTTTTTTTTTATTATTATTTTTCAATCAGTGGTGATTTCCATAAATGATAGCGTAAATTCCACGCGTATGGTGCATCGAGTGTACTCTTTTCCGAAACTCTTTGAAACATGGGACACTGAACATGCGGCATGAAGATGACGAGACACACGACCCTTAAAGATTCGTCACACACGATACTCTTATAGCGTCGCGTCGCGGCAGTGTGCGCTTTGATGTCGGGGAAAACGAAAAGAAAAAAAAATGTGACATTTTGTATCCTCACATCCTGCCCAACTCTTCCGCCGTCGAGTTGACTTCTGTTCGATGACGGCGTTTCTCTCTCATCACCTTAATACCGACGACGCTTCTGAAAAAATGCTAATTATTATAATCTTTTGTGTTCTGCACGAACTTACTCACGTTAACCGTGACAATTTTATTATTATGTGTGCATAATTGTGTCTTTGGTTATTGCGTGAAAACTCGAAATGCCAATCGTTGTCGTAAATAATAATAACTAGAGATAGGATGTTGATGACAAATGCATATTTTTTTCCTTTAATCCTATGCAATGCTATCAAAGCTAAAAATTCGTTTCGTGCCTCACTGATTTAGAATATGAAAATGTAATTTTGCATTTTTAGACGTTTTGGTTATAAATGCATTGGTTTTTGCTTTTTAACGTAATTTTTTTAAAAATTTTATGTCATTATTTCATTTTACAATTCATTTTTTGTAATTTCAGTAAATTATCGGTCATCTTTCTAAAAAAAATTGAGACTTATAGGAACGATTTTACATTTTTAAAAATATTTTTATCGAAATTATTGAAGAGTTTTTGTTACAATTACAAAAATACTTCATTGGTAGATACTAGGTGCTCACACTGTATCATACTACTTATACAACACTTTCTTTTACAGATTATACCCCGACGTACAGTGTACACGCTTATCGAATATTATATTTATAAATTGTATTCAATCAACCCGATAATCTCTTTGTCAATATGATAACGACATTAAGTTCGATGTTCACGTCGATTTTTTCATTTTCTTAATCAATTTAAATATGTTAGATCACTTACAGTTACATATTTTTCAATTTGTATTTAAGCAAGTTTTTTTTTTTTTTGTTTTGGGTAATTTTTTATTGTCATTTTTTACAATTTTTAAGGTCATTAGCATTTTTTTCTATCTTTAATGATAACACTCTGCGAGTACTATATAGTGTATGCAATGGCTTCCGATGCAAATCGAATGATTTGCAGTTTTTCTCGTAGACCAAAGCTGTACTACTGATCAGTCGGAGGATAAAAATGTGATTTTTTGGTTCGAAATACCCCCAACCTCATCCCAAGCAATCCGATCAGTTCGTTCACAACGAATTTAATTATAGATCATAGAAAACGAGATGATGCATGCGTTTATAAAATATATATTTAATATGGAAATTTAAAATTAATTAATGACATATATATATATATATATTAGAATATATGCAAAGTCTGGCATTATTAGTGGTATTGTCTATACTAAGTTAATAAAAATCACTATGAAAATGATCGACCTAATTAATATCAACCAAAATAATATATGCAATTATAATAATACCTAGTAACTATAACCAGTGAAATTACGTATACGTAAGATGATGAATAGAAAACAAAATTAAATGTTTTTTGTAATCATTATTCGGTGAAAACAATAAGGATCCACGACCAATATTGTGTTAAACTGATAAACTGAAGAAATTTAATGGGGTCGCGCCCAAAAATTTCCAATGGAAGTGGTTTAAAATTAGGTTAATTACTAGGGTTGAATTCTACGAACACCTCTGTTGTTTTCGCTTAAATTTTCGGTAGATTTTCTTTGTTCTAGAAAAATATTGAACATAAAAAAAAAAAAAAAAAGACCTGTTTGAAGTACTAACTAGATGAAACTTTTCAGTTAGTCTACTGGTTAGTGAGTTTCTGGTCGAAACTTTTGGACAAGGGCAACTACCGTAAATCATAATAATAGGCATAAAAAAAAAAAAATTAAAAACACAAACAAACACTTTAATATAAAATCAATATATTCCACTCAGAATGTAATATTAGCTATAATTATATTTTAATTATTATGTACCATTTCTAGAAACTTTATTGTATTTTGTAAATTGACAAAATGTTCTTTCATTATTCGACTCGTAATTATTATAGTATAGGGAAATAACAATATTATTATCGTTTTCACTTTGAACCAATACAGACTCTTCAAAGGAAAATGTTTTGAAAGAAAGAAGATACCTTAGAATAAATGGAATATTACGGATAATAGACTGATGTAATGCAGTCATTGTACTAAGAAATATAATTTTAGGACATTATGACATATTATAAAGTCAGCCAATATTCATTTTCCATGTATATTTTACAATGCCAGTACACTACACTGTAGGCATACGCAATTTGAATATTTGCGTCTCGTTTAATAAATTCTGGTAAAGTTTTGAAAATATCTCGAAACATCCAAGTTCAAAAGAACAAAGAATGAAGACTTCAAAGTATTCACTTATTTTTTTTTTTTTTTTTTTTTTTTGGGGGGTATTATCATATTTTTTGAAAGTTTCTCTACTTAAAAATACTGTTTAAATATTTTCAGTCCATACCTCTGACCGTAATAGTTTTTGCATTGTTTATTTACACCAGTAACCTGCCCTGTGTAGCATGAAACGAACTAAAGAACACATGAGAAATAATTTAAAATAATTTAATAATTAAAAATCGTATTCTTCGCTTCTTGGGTGGGATGCTCTTAGTAGGTGTATTGAATTTTAAAGAAACGAAAAATAATTTCTTCAATAAAATGATTCTGAGCGAAGCATCAATTTATTTTAAATAATTTTACTTAAAAATTATAAAGTTTTTAATTTATTATTATAATATTTTATTATTTTTATTTTTTATTTAGCCAGTTAAATATTACACAATTAACTGAGATATGGTCGTGCTCCATGGAAATGAATTGGTATGTAATATGTATATTTTATAGTTGTCATTGGTGTGGAAATAGTCAATTTTCTAGACATTTTTTTTTTTTTTTTTTTTTTAATGTGATAATAGGTGAAACTTCGATTTTCACAACACTGAATAACTTATCAGTGCATTTTTAAGGCAACTACTGAGATGAATAACAGCTACGAGCAAAAAAATTACATTTCTTAAGTACTAGCCAGAGCCAATTTCTGATTTACAAAATTGCTGTAAGAAACTTTTGGATTAATTTTTATATACAAAAAAAGTAATTCTACTAAGAAAATTATCATTATTGAAAACTACTAGCTTCTTCGCTCATCTTAGAATCTAAAATTAAATGGAAAAAGGTAATACATATCATATATTAAAATAAAAATCTTGCTTTTAGTGTGGTATACTCTTTAACAATGTTTAAATCCACAGTATTCTAGACTAGATCCACCCTAGTAGAGATTTAAATCTATTATGTAATAATTTCTTTACATGTTATAAGGTATATACACGAAACTTATATTAACGCTGGAAAAATAGTAGAACTGTTTTATTTTAATTTTTCAATACCTACCCGATTCAAAATTCTTCATACATCTTTTTTTTTCTAAAACAGACCACAATAAAACTTTTCTTCCATTTTAATTTCAAAAATATTCCACCCCTAAAAATTTGTCACCCTAGTAAACTGTCTCTTTTGCTACCCTCTTTAATACGGCACCACAACGCATGTCTATATATAATTTAATGGAACTATTAAAAAGTATTTTGTGACCCCCTCCCCTCATAGAAAAATGCTGAGTATGACAAACAGAAAAAAGATAAAAAAAATAATTGATGAGAAAAAATTGAGCAAAAAAAAAGTTATCGGCAATTTTTTTTTCAAATTTTTAATATTTACCTACGCCAATACGTTTTTCATATTTATTTTTATCTATATTTAAATTTTCATTAAGTTTTGATTAAAAAAAAGATAGTCTCCGGATCGTTTTTGTCAAATTTTGTGAAGTTTTTCCCCCCCCAAAAAAAAAGAAAAAAGCTCTTGAAAGTACAAAAGGCGAATTTTGATTCAAAAAGTTACGTTTTAAAAATAGTTAAGATTTAAAAAAATTAAAAAGTCGAAACTTTCAGGCAAGTATTTCCATACGAATAAAATAAAAAATAAACATCATTGTAAAAACAATAACTTTTTCGCTCCACTCCGAATCTACAGTCGTCCAAAAAAAAATATAACTGCCCTGGGGCACAGCAAAATAAGCCTAAATAAACCTAAACCTAGCCCTGGTCCTACTCATAAACGACATACACTGTGTTTCAACTCGAGTTAAAACGTGAAACAAGAATATTTTCCACGAGTAGTCCAATTTTTTTATTTTGAACATAGAATTTCACAAAAATCACGGACAAGGGAGTTTTGTTACACACTTTATATTGGCCATAATCCCACTATCGATCGCAACCGTCATTCACGCGGATCGCTCCGACGGCCGATGACCACGACGACTATATGCGAGTGAAAACTATTAACGCCTCACCGTCGTCGACGTGTCATATTTATAACCGCTCGAGCGTTTTCTCGTCGTCAACACGAGTGTAATAGTAATAATAATAATAATAATATTCGAACAAAAAACACTTTGCGCTAATATCGTAGTAAATAATTATTGCAATCGGCTGAAAACGTCTTCTCGCAACACGACACGGACAGTGGACCTTTGTGAAAAATTAAGTCGTGAACGTAACAAAAAACACGAATTGATCTGATCGCTTCTCTGGTTTCCCCAAAAAAATTATATTGATCTTTATTGCGTTAAAATATTCTTCTTTTGTTTCGTCCAAACCGTTCCCGTCACACGAATTCCCAACGGCGGCTCCCGTTCCTACGAAACGTCAATTCACTATAACGGCTCCCCTTGTCGGCGACACGAATTACGTTTGCACTTCAAGCGAAGGACTGCCGCAAAAGAGATTCGGTTAAAAACGTATTTGTGATTTTTAATAGTATCTATTATGTTATTACATTTTTAAGGTAAGTTGGACAAGCTCGAGTTGGGTTCCAGAATTCAAAAATAGCATGAATTGGGTCCGGACGTATTTTATGGAGTACATGAGTTGGGTCGCTGTATACTTTATGGAGTACATGAGTTAGGTCTATCCTATTAGTGTTACTTAAGAGACACCACTTGGAGGTTGGATAGATTATCTTCCAAAAATTTTGCTTTTTTTATTTTATTGTAACGGTCTGATGTAAAAATTATTATTAAAATATTAATTAAAATATTATTAATTAAATTAGTTTAATTTAAATTTAAAATATTGTGTTTTTTCTTTTTATCGTAAATATTTGTATTATAATAGTATTTGTATTATTAATAGTTTATGTTAGGGAGTTAATTTAAAAGACACGTCTTTTACAAAATTTAACCGGGTCGATTCTCCATTAGTAAATAAACATCATTTTTTCTCTTAAATTTTTTTTCTTTTTCTACTGTTTTTTTTTTTTTTTGATTAGCTGTGTAGTTGAGCTCCGAAGTGATACGTAAATTTCACTCTGAATTCCAAGTGAAATTTCTATTAATCTCGTTCTAATATCTCGGGACCCAACTCGCGTATTCCATTAAATTACTGCGGATCCAACTCGTATTTATTTTAATTGATCAAAATATATCTCGTGACCCAACTCGCGTTTTCCCAAGTTTTTGAAGCCCACTCTTTTTTATATAGGATGGAATTTGTTATTACGGATGGAGCCGGATAGTGCATTATCTATGTAAGATGTTACTCTAATTTCTCTTTGCGCACGCGCCATTTATTAATCTAAAGTTTATTCATCGAAACACCAAAGACGTGATGTGCCTATACAAGACACATCGAACAGAAATACCGATAACTCCATTCATAGTACAATACGATTTAAGGCTGACGGTTCCAGTATTACCTCAGTGTACCGAATTTTTTAAGAATTTGGAATTTTGGATACCCTGCAGTAACTAACATTAGTAAACTGTATTTATTTTATTATAGTGCCTAAATATCGTCGCCTCAGTTCAAGACTGCAATAACTCAAAAATATTCAAAATTGAGTTATCTACGTGATATTATTTGCAAAATTACGACGGTTTCGATTCTATAAAGCAATAACTTTTAACTACATTATTCACCTCTAGAGGTCGTTTATTTCATTCTAATACCCAGTAGTTTCATAATGACACGGTTACTTCAAAAGTGAACTAAATAGACATATTATTGCGTTATTGAACTGAAAAATGTTTGTAATTCAATTGATTTCAATATCTCAGAATTAAAAACATTGATTTTATCTGGTACAATTAGTGAGGATAAAAAAAGATCTTTTATCTCTTTGTCATAGTAATGCAATTCCAAAAACTCATTGGGCATTTTATGAAAATTCAAAATCAGCATCCACAGACAAAGACAACAACAGTGAGAATAATTTAAGTGACTAATCCAGAAATTAAAATAATATTAAACGATGTAAATATAAATTTGTTTATAATAATGTTATAATTACAAAGATACAGTTATAATTATTTTAAAATATTTTTCGAAATTTGTTTTCAAGTTTATTTGTGAAGTTATTGTTATTTTTATTTCACTGATTATAATATTATGTTTATTAATTATTTAATTATTTAATTCTTATTAAATATTTATTATTTATAACATACTTATCTAGTTTATAATTTATTATCCCAGTTAATTTATGTAATATATCAATTTATGTGTATTGTGCTTCAGTTCAATAATGCAATATGTCTAGTTATTTCAAAAATTAACTATATAATATTTTGATTTAATACTGATATATGTGTTTAAGTAATCCTCGTAAATGAATGATACTTAAAAGTTATATTATTATAATTGGGTTTTGCTTATATAGTAACAAGTGCATTCCAGATTTGAACATCCTATTTATAAACAAAAATTAGATATAGTAATTTGAAAATATTAGGTTTTTTAAAACTGTTATATCTCGATTATGGTTTTTTTGAGTTATTGCAGTTTTGAACTGAGGCGTCGATATAATACGTGAACCTTTTATTGTTTAATACGATTTTCGATGAAGAAATTAAATGTTCATAAAATAGTTACAATATGACAAACATATTTTTTTTTTTTAATTCAAACGTAATTAAATAAAAACAAATGAAAAAACATGATGTGCAGGTATCTGTTTTTAGTAGTGGCCAATTTTAATTGTTTTTATTAACATAAATTATTTATCAAACGATAGGAGAACGATGTGAGATTCGACGACGTGTAGTTCATAATATGTTTAACACAATTTACGTTATATTTATAACAAATTATGTTTTTCTAAAATTCGTTTATCGCAATAATTTCAACACCATTGAATTTATTCGTTTTTTTTCCGCTAAAACGCTCGTGATTCGTCCACATCCCTACCTATACGTATGCGCACCATTTGTGTTTTACACCTGATTTTTAACACGTTTCAAAATATAAAGGGATGTGACCCGTGTCACTCAAGAGTTGTTCTGGACATTTCTAACTTTTTCCCTGAAGCGGTGTAATTTTCGGATAAAAGTTTATTACGCGCATTACTCGACGAATAATAATTTACTTAATGAACAACTATACAATATGTTTGTGTTGTGCACCCTAAAATCAAAGATATTATAAACGAGATGGTTCTTTTTATTATTATTATTATTATTATTTTGATGTACGACTATCAATGTTTATTCACGAGAAAGAGGTAAACATAAATGTTGTGTACATTCTGTTGTGTAAATTTAATAAAATACCAAATCCACTGCTAAAATGTTTTTCGAGAATCATCGACCATAGTTCGCAATAATATAATGCGATGCCTTCGTATTTGTTTACGAGAATCCGAACAATATGATTTATTTTTACGGGTTGTAATTTTTAATTAAAATTTATTTATTTTTTGAATTTAATGCATTGACATAAATTCTAACAATAAAAAATCAAAAATACAATTATGATAAGCGGATAACATTTAAATCACGGACCATAAATAAAAAAATAAAAAAAAAAATTTAACGACTTTACTCCTTTTGTTTAATAGTATTAATACTTCAATCTTAACGGTACAAAAATGTAATATTTTACTTATTATCTGAGAATTATGAAGATAAATATAAGGATTTAAGATAAAAAAAAGCTCTGTAAAATCCCCATGAACGTATTGCTAAAATAACGAACGGAAAATATCTTTACTCTTTATGCATTACCTATTAAGATTGAAATTACCTTAACCAGCTTAGAATAAAAGCAGGTGAACTTTAAGACTCTTAAGTTAAAAGACACCCTAAAAAAAAATGGACACATTACAGAACTCCCCCAGAGTTGTCCATTATTCTGTTTGAAAGAACATACCTCAAACATCGAACACAACCTTAGTGACAATATTCCGGCGAAATTGGAAATATTAACAATGCATAATAAACATCAAATCAAACCATCAATGCATTATTATATACATTAGCGCAAATAAATAGGGGGCTAGGGAGGCTTAGCACCCTCAAAAGTATTTTAGCCCCCCCCCCAAAAAAAAAAAATGTATGATATCTGAATAGGTAAATATAAAAATATTTATGGCGAACAATGAATATTACTTTATGATATTGAGTGATATTGTATGATACTATATGAATCAATTTTTAATCGTAAAATTACTAATAAACATAATATTTTCCTATGTTTTAATAACCTATGTTGAAATACAAATTATATTTTAATGTTTTTTTTTTTAATATAATCCTTGATCCTTAAATACATTTTCATTACATAGATGCACGATAAATAAGCGTAGGTAAAATAGGTACATCAATACATATTATATATATATATACTTCAGAAAATATTTTATACGACTATACGTCTTATCAAAATGAATAAAAAAATATAAGCCCCCCTCCCCCGAAAATGTTTATCCTATTTGCGTCTATGATTATATGGATAGAATATTTAAAAGCTCGACGACATCCGTCAGGAGCTTTGTTTGCAATTTTTTTTGTAACCATACCAATTGTTCAATTTATTTTTCAAAGTGTAATTTAGTTTATCGACTCTACAATAATTTATTCGCCTCTTGTTCCATTGTCATTGAAATGGTATCTGACGTGCGGATAAAAATACCGTTCTGAAAAGCAAATAATATTTCTGCGCACGCATTGCACTGTAACGATGTACGAAATCGTGTCTACATAATCGTCACAGGCGGATCAAAGTATTCCGCGGGTCGTGTCCCTCTTCTTCGAATAATTTATTAGCAACTTAGCGATTCTGTTGTTAAAAAAAAAATATATATATATATATATATATAACCTCGACTGAATTTGCTGGAGCGAGCCACTTGTTTGTTCTTTAAATCACACATTAATCTCATTTAACACTCGTTAATGAACCCCAAATTAAAAACAAATACAATATATACACCAGCCGTACCCTTGTGTTCGTAATTAATTACTCCAAACTATGTAAATGTGCGCCCGTACACTGAAAAAGCTCCAAGTCCATAGCAGCGGATCGAGTGACATTTCTTATAAAATTAAATACATAATATACATAAATTACGCAGGCGTCGAACGCACTCTAGAAAAGGACAATTACTGCCAATTACGTTTTGTTCGACACAGATAGATGCCGCACAAGTCACCCTTTATTTTTCGCAAAACAAAATATAATAATATGGCATTTCCGACAATATTTTATTTATTTCGACATTAATCTGATTAAATTCCCAATGTTCATACTATTAGTTAAAATTTTAACAACAATGTTTTTAAGTCTCGATCATTATTAATAATTCATATAATAATTTACTAATCAGACTTATGCGTATTCAAATAGTGACGAATGACATTTAAATTGTAAAAATAGTTTTATGTGCAAAATATCTACACAACACCAATTTACCAGGGCTTGAAACTGGTATTCAATACCAGTTAGAGCAGCTAAAAACCGAGACCAAATTCTAAAACGGAAAAATGAACTCCAGTATTCGAAACCAAATCCCAAATCGAAAAAAATAATTACCTGTAACCGAAAAAAAAGAAATATATTTCGGTTTCAAACCCTAAAATTTACATCGATTTAATCAAATTTGGGTTCTGAGTAGAGCGAGGAAGCTAATGTTTTTACAATAATGTTTATTTTTAATTTTTTTAAGTGAACGCGTTTTGTATGGAAATATTTATCCGAAAATTTCGACCAGCAATTTTTTGAATCACAATTTTCCCTTATGGATGGTACTTTTGAGAGGTAAATTTTCGGAATTCTCAATTGTTTTCTCAAAATTTGTTAAAATTTTCCCAAATTTGACAAATACGAAACGAATTTTTTTTTTTTTATGACAATTTAAACATAGATAAACAATAATATGAAAAATATTTTGGTGTAAGAAAATTTTGAAAACGTAAAATTTTTTCTAACACATTTTTTTTTCATCAAAAATATTTTATTTTTTTTTCAGTTAATAGTGAAACTTAAAACTTGCCGATAAAATCTAATTTTTTGTTATCATCACAAACTTTATAGGCAGTTTTTAAGTAAAATTGTTTTGAATAAGCCAAAGCTCTGCTCAGAACCATCTTATTGCAAAAATGATTTAGGGTTTTTTAAAATTCAATGCACCCATAAAAATATCCCACTCGATGAACAAAGAATAACCATATTATGAAGTACGTCCTTTTTTTAAAAAATTGTTATTGTTTTGAGTCATAAATACAAAGGTTTTGCTTTGCCATATTAAATGAGCTGTATTTATGCACAGCAATATGAATAAATTTACAATCATAATTATAAATATTGTTACGTTTTAAACATTTTATGATTTCTTCAATATTTTTTTGCTCAAGTCCCAGTGTTTTAACTTTTATGAACTTTCATTTACAGGTGTTTATTTAAGTGATATTTTGATATGCTTTTATATAGTAATTTGTGTCTGCAGTGTTGCCGCGGAGTAAATTGAATAGATTTTATGGAAAGAGCATCCCCAAAAATTTGACAATGATTTGCTTCTTCTTGTTTTATAAGATTTACCAATGAAAACCTAACCTTTATGTAAATATTTTAGCCTGTTCAATGTTAAACTGTGTCGTCTAAAGACCATATAAATATGGAGAATGTTGGACGATAATTTCAACTTGTGTTCGCCGTTTGTTGAATGCGTTTTAAAAACTGACCTATTTAAAGTCCAATTTGATTATTTAATAAATTCTCAGGCAAACACGAAACTCTTTCTGACCCTTTAAAGGTCGATTTTATAAAATAAAAAACGTACCTACCTACTTAAATCAAACTTCGTAACTCATTATAAACATCATTTGTACACCTGCCTACCTCATTAGCATGGGTCAAAATCCGATAAAACAACCAGCTATGGCAATAACATAATATAAAAAGCACATGTACGTTTACTTATTAATTTTATAATGATATTGGGAGGGTAAAATATAGAAATATAATAAAATTAATAAATTATTATTAGCACAACATATTCTATTAATTATGTTAATCGCTTAAACCATCATATAAATTAGCATGATTTGAATATTATGCTAATAAAAGAGATAGATACTTAAACGATTTGCAAGCTTGATATATAAAGTTATTTTGAAATGTTTCCTGCCAGTTGTACCATTAAACATAGTTTTTACAACCACCTGTAGTAAAAAAAAAAAAAAAATGACTGCACATAATACATCATATAAGTTGCAATAGAAGAGCCGATGAATAAAATATAAACGTGGTACTGTTATCCCGAGTATACACACAATTTGCAATTGAAATCCACGACAAGTCGATTAACTATTTTTTTTTTTAAATGAAACGAACATAATCAATAACACTTTACAGTTTTCAACTGGACTAGACGCATTTGACGGGTGTTATACGAAATATATTATGATGAACAAACGTTTTCTGTCTAGACCACACAAATGTAATACCACTGTGGTCGATTCGGTGGGTTTAATTGAACTTTAGAGTGTCTACATGAAACTGGATGAAAATAAATAAAAAAATCCTGTAAAAATCGACTCAGACAAAAAATAAATATATCGTTACCATTACATGACAACAGAATTAACCTATGTGAAATTTCATTTTGAAAAATTCCATTTTTTGAACGTATCTTATAATACAGTTATATTTATATTTGTTACCTAGTTTATATTTTACAACAGTCTTATAACTCTTTCCATAATAATACTCATTCGAAATTGAGGGGCTTCAATGCAAAACGGACCAATTTTCTATTTTTTCAAGAGAGCAGGTTTTTTGTCTAAATACTTTTTAAACGGTATTGATCGTTACTCAAGACTTAAAAAAAAAAGCTTTTAAATATTTTTACTTTGTTAATAAATTAATTTGTTTGTATTAAAAGTTTTTTTTATTTTTAAAACATTTCGGGGTGGACATTTCGGCACTGATGATTTAGTGCCAGACGATTCGGCATTTGACCATTTCGGTGATGTGACTGCAATGACATATAGTTTGGGAACCGCCGCCCTAACGTATGTTAACAATATTATGTTGTTTTTCTATTATTTATTATTTAAGTTATTATTCATTTGAAAAAAAATCTATACCTACATTTTTATTCGCAAACTTTTCTGCATAAACAATATACATTTAAATTAAGGTTCACTAATAGCTATTATAAAAAAAAATAACATAATACATTAAATTTCACCTTTATTATAATAAAAATTAGTTTAAGTAATTAATAATATTATGCATTTTTAAAAATTTTTATTAAAAAAATCTATTGATTAAAACGTACGTTTTTATTCGGCGCAAACGGTCTGTACCTATTATTATTATTTAAGTTTCTTAGAAGAAATTTAAAAAAATTCAAAACACTGATAATTGCACACAAAAATTAATTTATAATTATCATTTTCAAAAGAAAATACTATTTTTTAGAAGTATTGCAAGTAATATTACTTTAAAATAATACTGAAATATTTAATGTTTTTTTTTTCTACTTATATTCTTCAATTAGTTTTATTTAACTTTTTGTTTTATTTTGACAAATGCATTATTTAAATATAATATTGTATATTCAATATTTTTCCTATAACTAAGCTTACTTAATATCGCCCAAATAGCTGAACGTTGAAATTTTTCATTCCCAGATCATTGTTTTAATTTCCACTAAATAGTTTTAACAAAATATATTAAAAGCTGCTTGCGCTTAAAATAAAACCTCCCAGTGGATCAAACTCGTTGACGAAAAAAGTTCAAGACGTATGCATTGTTTTGATTTAAGTAATAAATTGTTGAAAAGCGGTGAGATATCTTTTGGATCCCCTCTTCTTAAAACAGTTGTAAAATATTCGTTTTTAATATTCAATGTTTTGATATCACTTAATGTAACAATATTCGAATTATCGTTTTTTCTCATTTTAAATCTTCACGCATCTATAAAAATTATCTCAAGTGTCCTTCTGTATAAAGATTTTGTACTTCTTTTTTTGTGCTGTCTCACATTTCACAAGCATTTTATTAAAATGAAATGTATACTTTGTACATTCGTCTGTTGTATGTCCCATTATTTATTCGGTTCCACACAGTATTTTAGTAAATCTTCAGTAGTTAAGTATGTTAAGAATGAAAGAATTTAGCTGTGGATGATATACGCTCACGTTTCATAAAATATATGGGATTAATGTATAATAATAATAATAATAATAATAATATAACGTATGGTTTCCATCAAGATTCATCTTCTATGAATAGGTAGTTTTTTTTTTTTTTTTTTACCGTTTCTCTGTGTACCTACACTTACCTTTTAATCATATTCGCGCCGGTTGTAATATTTCCCCTCTCGCACAATATGCCACTATTAGTTCTTCCCATACGAGTATTAAAATATGATCGCATAATTTAATAATACACCCACATCTATTATCCTACACTACACGGATGTTCTCATTCGCGAATTCTGTCGGCGGCGGCCGCACTAACGGTGCGGAATTGTTTGTCATTTCCTTGTATTACGTCATACTTATTATACATAGGATTTTTACTGTGAAACCATTAACGGTGTGGACGTCTCAATTCAATACTTGGCTAGTAAGTTTACACACATATGAAAAACAAACCTTGTCAAGTCAAGTACAATTATTCTCAATACCATGTAAATTCGTTTCGAGATAACTGCAGGATTCAGTAGGAATACGAAATTAAATTCCACATATTTCGAAAATTTTGCGCTTATTTTGAAATCGTGTCAATTGATTACCCGTTATTTATTCAAAGCGTGTTCTTTTCGTGTAGTTTTCAAGTTTTTTTTTAATTTTTACGTGATTTATTTTATTTTATTTTTGCATGACATTTATCAGAAAAAGCAAAACTGCACAAAAATTATTTATTCTTAATACCTTAACCAATACCAAGAGGTATTTGTGATTGGTTTAAAATGAAAACAAAATGTTTTAATATTAATTACAACTCGTTATGTGTCGTGAGCATTCAAAATGTAGATATAAAAACCGAGGAAATTGTTTTGATGAAAAAAAAGAGTGTTATAAAATATTACCAAAATTTTTTTTTTCACATTTTCAAAATTTTTTTGCATCAAAATATTTCTCTTACTACTATCTGTCAAGTTTTAAATTTTTATCAATTTTGAACGAAAAAAATTTAGTTTTCTAGTCTTTTTGTCCAATTTCGGATAGTTTTTCAAAAATTTTAAGAAAATTAAAATTTTGACTAGTTAAAAAAATGACATCTTAAAAGTATCATCTAGAGGAAAACTAATTCAAAAAGTTACTGTTTGAAACTGTTGGACAAGTGTTTCTAGACGAAAAAGAGTACACATAAAAAAAATGAAATATATTAATGTACATCATTGTAAAAACATTAGCTTCTTTGCTCCACTCAGAATTTAAAATGTTAGTAACTATAATATAGATATCAAATAATTTAAACTTTACGACAGGGATGGTAAATAACTAATAAGTGGCACGGGAAAGACTTCCATGAACATGTTTATACATAGATTTTAACAAAACGTGTAACGTAGTGACTATAGGCCATATTTTATATATTTTTATTCATTTATTATTATTATTACTCTGTGTGTGTGTGTGTGTGTGTGTGTGTGTGTGTGTGTGTGTGTGTATGTGTGTGTGTGTGTGTGTGTGTGTGTGTGTGTGTGTGCAGTGCCGTAGCTCGAAATAGACGGGCCCCAGTGCAAATTAAGTCTGTAGGCCACTTACTTTGTAGTATTATTTACTTTCAAACATATAAAAAAGCAAAACATATCAGTTGGGGCCTGAAAAATGTCTGCATTTTCATGTTTTTACAGAATCAAATAAAAAGTTGCTAGATCAGATACAAATCTGAATTACACCTATTTAAATCCAATTCCAATTTTTATTTTGCATATTTACAGGTTGTATTATTTAACAGCATTTTTTTTTTTTTTTCAAAATTTTCGTTTATACTGAAATACATTAAGTCATTAGGACAATTAGGATAAACATTTTGGGGAAGGTGAAAAATATCTAAACACGTTTAGGTATTTGTCTGATGTATACCTCTCTCCTCAAATGCATTATCCTT
>JAIPRM010006357.1:0-18852 GCA_025469315.1 Stegophylla sp. TES_Ste_2020 | reverse complement strand
AGAGTATATTATATAGGTACTGATTACGGAAATAAAGAATCGGATTATTGTTCCTACAATTATAGCAATGATTTTTGGTAAAAAAATATTCCTGTGAACATTTTCTATTATATTTCAACACAGTCAAGAAATTATAAAAGTTTAAAAAAATCATGACACAATTAGAAATCATAATTAATCATAATTATTATAATAAATCCCAATAAAAGTCAGCTAAGGCATCGACCAATTTTTTCAAAATTACAACAAATAAGGTGTGTTTTTAAAAGTGTACCTCATAAAACGTACCTAATTGTTATTTTAAAGAAATGTTAAAATGAAAAAATTATGTGGTAATGTTTTCATTGTATTTTTTTGGAGTTCAAAATTATTTGTCCCGTTTTTTATTTTTATAAAAATGGTCATCCTATCCTAGGAGGAAAAAAATCACTTCGAAATACATCTTATATTAGGCACATAATAGCGTAATATTATACGGGCAAACGTGCGCAGACTACGCGGCGCCGTCGTCATTCATATTATATTGCATTATGCATTAGGTACATATTACTATGTAATATTTTAATACATTTAATCACGTGTATACAGAGTGTAGCGCGAAAACGTAGTGAATAAGGATTTAGCCCTATATTAATTCATACATTTGAATATTTTTGATTCTGAACGAAACGAAGAAGCTAGTGTTTTTACAATGATGTTTATTTTTTTTTCTTGTATATACTTTTTCGTATAGTCTACTAGTCCAAAAGTCTCGATCAGCAACTTATTGAAACCAGATTTGCCTCTAGTTAGTCCTTTAAATATGTCATTTATTGAATTTCTCAATTTTTCATTTTTTTTTTTTTTTGGGGGGGGGCTACCCAAAAATTGAGAAAGACTCGAAAATCATCATGTTTTGATCCAAACTTTATGAAAATTTAAACATAGCTGGCAATAATATAAAAAACATTTTGCGCAAGAAAATTTTGAAAATGTTAAAATAATTTTCAAAATTTTTCTAACACTTTTATCCTCATAATTTTTTTTTATAGGCAAGAAAACCAGACATACTTCACACCACAAATATTTTTCGCTCTTCGGGTCAGATACTCATGGTAGATGTGTTGAAAATGATGACTGTTATTATTATTTATATTACTAACTTCCTTCGTTCATTGAATAAATAATTTATTGCTTCTTTAAAATTATACACGCCCACCAAGAGTATCTGACCCAAGAAGCAAAGAATATCTGTTGTGCGAAGTATGTCTGGCTTTTTTTTAATGTAACATTCATATAAGCGTTTATAAAAAAAATCGTTTTTATAGATTCTGAAAGTAGCGAAGAAGCTAGTGTTTTTACAATGATGTTAATTTTTTATTTTAGATTCTAAGCGGGGCAAAGAAGCTTATGATTTTATAATGATGTTTGTTTTTTTGGTAAAAAGTTTTCATGTAGAAAACCATATTTTGGTGCAATACATTTTTTAACAATATTTAAACATTTTACAAGGGTTTGATTGAAAAAAAATCGGAGAAAGTACGAACAAATATTATGGTATATACCTGGTTTACGAACAGTCAAAAAGTTTGGTAATGTTTTTCCGCCATCTTATGAATTTTTTGACATTGAGTATTATGGTGTGAATCAAAATCCGCGTCGACACGAATTTGGAAGGTAGTATAGTTGATGAACCTGAGCCACTGAAAGGGAATGGTAAGGATCAGAAATTAAATTTTTTGCACTTTTTTCAACCGTGGCTGACCAGAGGTGACACAATAAACATCAGTACTAATATTACGTGTATATTATAGGGAATTGATGTTGATTTTCGGCAATTTAAGCCGCCTTATTATTTTATTACTATGTTTATATTTTTAATGGTGATTTGAAATTATTTTTGAAGAATATTCATTACGAGTATTTGAAGAAATATATGAATAATACATTTTCGTTTTTTTTTGTTAATTTTGTTTATTTTTTGTTTATTTTGAATGTTACAAAATAGTTTTTAGTTTTACATTTAAGTTGATTGCGTTTATAATAGTATAATGTGTAAGATCAGTGTACAATCACACAAAAATTAATTAATTTCGTAATTCTGGTCAAATGTTGATCACTTGGTGATACTAGTACTTATTTTTATTATTACGTCACTCATTACAAAAATTTGATCATTTACATGAATAATGAATTTGACATGAATTATTTTGTTATTAAATAATTTGAACATAAGTTAAACATATTGAAAATTACTGTTATGTATAAATTGAAACTCCGCTCAGAACCGTTATATTTAAGAAATGATTTATCGTACCTTTAAAATTCAATACACCCACTAGACTCACTACAGTATCTCACTCGAGGAACGAAGAATACCCAAGCTGCAAAAGACGTCCATTATTTCCGATAACTTTCTACAGAGTTTTAGTTTTTTAGTTTTCTTAAACACCAACCACTACTTTTAATTTAAATGTCTAAAAAAATATTATTTTTGAAAATGTTGATATGTATTTTATTTTTGATCAATAGTTCAAGAATTATAAGTATTTAGAGTACTATGATGGGCGAATTAGGAGTTCAAAACAAAAATTTGCTCTTCACGACTCTAAATGTTCATTAAAAAAATATTCTCTTTCTCAGAGTATTTATTTTTGTCCTCAGAGTATTTATTTATGTCCTTTTAAGAAAACTAAAAAGTTGAAAAAAATAGAAAAAAAATATTTATATCATATAAATGTTATGTAATAATAATAATATATATAATAAATAAATTATAATAATAATATTATAATGTATTTAAATCGAAAATCATAAAAAAAAAATGTAACATAACGTATATTATACTATTACTTATTTGTATTTGGTATCAGACATTTTTATTTCATGATCATAATATATAATATTATATAAGGAAATAAATTGCGATAATTTCCTGTGCATGAATGTCACATTCTTATTACAAATCGTCTAAGATTGCACCCATGGCTTATGCTTGAAGGGAGACTATATTTTACCAAATGTACAGTCATTATAAAAGTGATCTATGTAATACAATTGATTGTTTTTTTTTTTTCAGTCACATATTGCACTTTATTTTAACGAGTCTATCATAATATTATTTTTGGTTGTATGTTTTAAAGATCAACACAGTTTGACAGTTTCACTAATCACAGTGGAATTTCGTAAATGATAAAAGTAAACCCTTTGCTGATGCAAATGTCCTTTGAACAAAATTTCAGAAACATCACTAATGGTAGATGGATGTCACCAGGTTATTTACAAAAAATTTAGGGTTATTTTAAATGGCATAATGTATAAAATAATATAGCATTTTTGACGGAAAAATATTACTGTTTTAAATTCCAGAATTAAAAAGGTGATTTTAATGTGTCAGTTATTGTTCGGATTGAATTGGTTCAATATTTGAGTTACGGGACTCGGCTATAAATACGTTTTATCGCTCGTGTAAACTGTACAGTGACTGACGCAGGGATAGAGTTCTAGAGTCACAACCCCGCGGGGGTAACGCAGGAAGTATTATTTAAGGAGAACATTAAAAAATCAAACGCCAACAAGTATACTAGACAGAAAGTCTACACTTTAAAAATTACTAAATTCGCGAGGAAATTTTATAAATAAATACCAATGATATTCCTTGAAAAAAGTCAAAACGCCACTAAGTGAAAAAGCAGCTAGCTTATCCCTTCCCCAAAATCCTCTCAATGCCCCCCCCCACACATTTTTATAATTAATTGCAATAGATTGATTTTATTGGATGGGAGGAGGGTACTAAATTAAACAGATAAATAGGTATTTTAGCTCCACAAATCGTTTATCCTAATTATACCAAGCATCCGAACTCCAACCCTAAGGACGTATTTGAGTGGGGAGGACATTCTTCCCATCCCCCATAGCTCATATTTTTTTTTAGTAGATTATACATTGATTTCTTTAAAAAATATAACGAATTATATTTAAAATATTAATCCGTAGTTTATAATTACTACAGATATATATATATATATATATATATATATTAGATAGTAGATACCATAGATGTAATTTGATTGTTTCAATCTACAGGTATTATCTTCCGTGATTATTGCCGAATACTATGCATTGACCTTAAACTAAATAATTTAGTCTAGGTAGAGTTCTATGTGTGAATATTAATGTATTTTAATAGAATATTATATGATGTTATGTGACTTCACAGTTTACAGTATTTACACGTTACTGTATCCTATATTGTGTTTCGTTTGTAGTAAAATATTTAATTTCAAAGTTTTATTATTATTTATTCGAGTTTAAATGGTAACAAATAATTTAATAAATCCAGTATAGTATTCTGTTAAAATATTTCTGTTCAGAAAAAATGGACTTAGTTAGTCAACTTTGCTGTTTTTAATTCTGTATAGGAAAAAAATTCTCACCATGGTCCACGGATTCAAGTCAAAAACACCTATTATATTAGTTGATAGATTGAGATTGGACAATTTTGGAATTCTGTGAATTATATCATTATAAGTCTTCACTGTACATAAAATGTTACGAATAAACTGTATTTTTAATTTTAGATTTATGAATCTATGCTTAAGTCAAAATGCCAATGAAATATTTATTTATTAAACAACAATAAAAGTTAAAACAGTTTTTAGAAAATTCAGGGTGTGGCAAATTCCCTAACTTTCCCCCCTCCTTCCGGGTGACCATGTAACCCTAGCCTCAATTTGTATAATGTTGTGCAGGGAGAGGGTGGGCATGCACACATAATTATCGAATATCCAACATTATTGAATAACATTTGTTAAATGCAATTTAATCGACAATTTTCGTTACTGATCAAAACATTTTAAAAAGTATTTCTATGCGAAAAAATGGGGGAAAAAATATGCATCCTTGTAAAATTATTTTTGAACTTTGAATCTAAATATCCTACAACACAGATTCTCAACTTGGGGAATGCGCCCTCCTTGGGAAGCATGGATAAAATTTCAGGGGAGGGATGAAAATATTTTGAAGACAACAAAGCATGAAAATGTTTCAAATAATTTATAGTTTATTTTGCATTGTTTTTATTTGTAGATAGATATATAGCTATCGGGCATTATCGGATAACAACTACGGTTATGTTCAATAATTTATAGAATATTATTGTGTTATTTTATCCAAATTAATACCCAACATTAATAATTAAAGTCACGGGATATTTTTATAATATAGGTATATAATACTTATGTATCGTATACATATATTAAATATAATTCAATCGTACAGATGGGAGGAGGAGCGTGACCTCGTACAATACTATCAAAGGGAGCGTGGACTTTAATAGGGTTGAGAACCTCAGTCGTAAAACAATAAAGTTTAATTTTCTCTAGGAATCCCAGATTTATTCATTAAAAATACGGGACATTTTAAATCATACTTCTAATTTACATAGAGATTGGGAAAGGGTGAGGGCTCAGTCCCTCAAAACCAAAATTAGTCTCAAAATTTGAAAGTTATAATTTTTTTCACATAAAATTTATTTCTACTTCTTAAATAAATACTAAAATTTTGCACCTGAAAAAATATTGAAACTAGCAACGAGTTATTAAGACTCAATTTTGTACTGGGAATTTAAATAAAGGTAATGTAATTACAAATTTATACAAACTCTCAGTAAACATTTGATTTTTAGTGATAGGAACTTATAGGAGTTTGCATATTTTTCAAAAATCATTTAAAACATAGCTAAGTAATATAAAAATGCTTTTCATAACACCAGGAGTTGTATACAGTTCTATTTAATTTGAATATTTTGCATATTTAGCTCTTTTTTTTAATGTTTAATTTCAGTTTTCTTGATATTGGAAAATTTTTCCTTGAATGATTGAAGAGATTAAATATTATTTGATATTTGATTTGTTTAAAAATGTAAACTTAAAAAAAATAAAGATTAAAAAAAAAAATCATAAATAATAGAAGAAGAATTAATAATACATATTATGATATATATTATACAATGCGATTTTGAAATATTTTGAGTTTTTACAGTAAAATTAATGTTTTATAAGAGATTATTTTACCATTTTTGCATATTTTTTAGAGCATAAATGCATGCATATTTTAAGTTTTTTTAGCCCTAATTATTATTGTTATTCATCAATCATTATTTAAATAAAAAATAAAAAAATAATTGGTTTTTGAAATCACTTTAAATTAAGGTACATATGGGACGGATCATCCGAAACACGGGACAATCCGGGAAGTAATCCGGGATCCCTGATTTTCCAGGAAAATTTGATTTTCGTAGTTACACTGCTTTTGCCCGGTAACACTTGTAGCCGGGGGAGCGCAGCAGCACTTTAAAGCGACAGCACTTTTTCTCTTTTCGTTAACATTCGTATCGTTTTGGACGATCGTTTTTCGGTTGTTTTTCGCCCGTGTCGTCTGCGGCCCAGATGACGACAGACCCGGAACGTGAACGCGCGCGAGACGGAAAATCATAACGTTCAGGTACGAGGTCCGGCGTGACGGCGGAGACGCGCGTTTTTAGAAAACACCGGCGGGACGACTTTGTGTCTTCGTGGATTTCGACGGACGATTTCGCCTGCCGTTTTGGTTGACCTGCTCGGCGGCCGCCGCCGCCGCCACGACGTCGAGCAGCCGAGAGAAACAAAATATAGAGATAGACACGTGTTAGTAGCACTCGCGTACTTCGTATTACTGCCCTACTACGGAGTGAGTAGACGCGGTGTATTCCAAAAATTCGATTTCAGTGTTGCCAGATTTCGCCGTGATTGAATATAATTATTAATATTTCATTTTTTTCTAGTGTTTTTTTTTTACAATAATGTTTATTTGTTATTTCTTCATTTTTATTTTTTTTTTTTTTTTTTTTTTTTGAAAAACTACCTAAATTTTCAAAAAAAAGACTAGGAAACCATCATTTTTTTATCACAACTTTATAAAAATTTTAACATAGATAAACAATAATGTTTTTAAAAAAATTGGCGCAAGAAAATTTTGAAAATGTGAAAAAAAAACTTGACATTTTTCGAATACTTTTTTTTCTCATTAAATTTTTTTTTCCTTTTCTTTATTTATTTGTTTTGAAAAAAAAGTAAAGCAAAGTGTATACAAGTAAGCTTGATGTACTTCGCACTACGAATATTCTTCGCTCTTCGGGTCAGATACTCTTGGTGGGAGAGTTGAAAATGACGACTATTATTGTTCTTTGTATTATTAACTTCCTTCGTTCAGAATCATCTTATTGAAGAAATGATTTATCATTTCTCACTCAGTCGCTCGAATTTCGGCCTCTATAGTCTATTCAGAAGCTCAGAGACCGGAGTGAATTGGACCGTCGGAAATTCAAGAATTTTCCGATGGACCACTTCTTCAAATGCCAATTATTTTAAAACAGTATTTTATGGTAAAAATAAGATGATTATTTTGATAACAGAAAATGGCGACGTAACTATTGAAAAGTCAGACATGTACAAATTTTACGTTTTGTTATTATGTACATAAACTCAAAAACAAACTACATAAACTCAATTTATATTGTGATTTAACATTAAATTAAACATATCTACTTAACATATCTCTTATGTATTCATTTGTCTTAAAGCGCTTGTTGGAGATCTTATTATTCTTTAAAATATATATGTTACGGTCAGTTATGAAAGTATAAACAATTACATGAAAGTTCGGTTGATATCGTTAATTACCTAGTCTAATATGAATTTACGTAAATAACCGATCATTTATGTAAATAACCTCTACAAATGGTCAATGTGGTAAAATGTGCATAACATGGTGAAATATCTGGAATGCTATGTCTTTAGTTACTCAAGAGCTCGATCGATAATTATCTACTATCAAACAGAAATGTTCTCACGCTGCACAGCAAGTCAATTGACATATACAGATTGGGCGGAGCGAAGCGAAGGGTACGGAAACATGTGCAGAAAATGTTGATAATTAATTTGAACTTAAAATGTAGTATTAAAGAGGTGGACACAAGACAAATAGTGCGAGTACCTAAATAATATGTACCAGTCGTCAGTCGATGGTCATGTACGTTCGTTTCATAATGTATAACAGTGGCCGAATCATATGGTAGATGACGTTATTGATCGGTGTATGACGACACGACAAAGACCTAGTAATTTGGGCATTATCGTAAATAGCTGATTATTAACGTATATATTTGTATTTCACCTTTAAAGTAACACAAGGGCGTAGCCAAGGGGAGGCAGCTAGGGGCAAATGCTCCCCCCCCCACTGATCAAAAGCGTATGTTTTTAATATGTTGAATATCGAATATTCTAATGAATATTTTAAATTTTATGCTTACGTGCGGGGGGGCCTAGTAAAAATCCTGGCTACGCCCTTGAAGTAACATATATATATATATATAAACTGACTTCGTTGTACATTATCTGAGATTGTGACTCTAAATAGAAGTTTTCACGCTAGTGATGATGGAAGTATAATATGTTCTATTCAAATATTAAAGTAAATACAAGCTCTTCGATAAAATCATTTTGATGTTTATATCTTTAAAGTTTAAATGTTGCATCTCTTCCCAAATGTGTAAGAAAATGTTGAATTTTAATATTGTATTATTTCGACATGTTTTAAAATACCTTAAGTCATTAACTTTAAGTCATAGACATTGGATTTATTTTTCCTGTAGCGTTTAATAAAATAAACTTTACAAATTGCGGTATATTCATATTCCATAGTAACCCATGTTACCTATAGTGTACTTAAACAAAGATATTGAAAAGAAAATAAACCTTATATCTAGATTACTATGAAGGTTTATGTGAAGTGTGTGGTCTATAAAATCAAATTCGTAGGAGAAAACGCAGTATTTTTAAAGTATGCTTACTGCTATTTCCTCTCAGGGGCAGGTTTAGCATACGATTAGGGTGAGCAACTGCCCGTACTAAATTTTTAATTATTTTGGGTTTACATTTCAAAAAGTTTAAGAACGTTTTGAATATTTTTATATTATTAGTGGAGCAAAGAAGCTTATGAATTTACAATTATGTTTATTTTTTCCGTTCTTTGAACACTTTTTCATATAGATATAGGTACCTACTTTATACTTATCAAAAAAATTTGACCAGCAACTTTTTAAATCAGAATTCAGCTCTAAAAAGACTATTTTAGAGACGTCATTCTTCGAGAATCAAATTTTATCAAGGGGTCGACACATTATGAAATGTGTTGATTGAAATAAACACTTTGATTGTTTATTTGATTGCTATAGAAAATTTGATAACAGCCAATTAATTTTGTTTAATATGGTAACACAATAATGAATAAATGTTTATTTTTATTTTTAACGTTGGTAACCACCGTAATAAAAGTTCTGAAAATCGTTTTATTGAAAAAATTATTTATTTATTTATCTCTAGTTACATTCGATATTATTTCATAGGTAATTGCAGGCAATATTTTGGATGATCTAACAATGGATTTACATACTTAATCACACGTGTGGTTGCTATTGCACTGGCTAGTAACAGATGAGGATGAAAACAAAATTTTTCGGTTTCTCCATTTCTCGGTTACATAGAGAAACATAAATTATTCTCAACTTTGCTCTCTCAAAGACAATTAAACAAGGTTGGTCTTTTTGTAGTTGACCAAGATAAATCGACATATGTTTATCTGTAAATCAGACATAAATTTATGTAGGAATTTTTTATTCGTGGGATTTCTTATATTTTTAATTATCGACTTTCTCGACTTCAATAGATTAAGTACACTTGGGGTTGTAAAGAATTTTAAAAAAATTGCTTTATTTCAAGTTTTATTCATAGACGTTTAAAACGTTTCAAACAAGTGGTTTTGTTCTAAACATTTTATTTAAATAAAATATTAATATAAATAAATAATAATATTTATATATTTATAATTAATAATATTTATAATATTTATAAATAATAATTTATTTTAATCTTAAGATTAAAATAAAAAGTGTGTGCTTTGCACCTCAAGTGGGATACTCTTGACGGGTGAGTTGAATTTTAAATAAACGATAAATCATTTCTTCAATAAAACAAATCTAAACGGAGCTTCAACTAATACACAATAATAATTATCTGTTTTGAAGAATTGAACTTAAACGTTGAACTAAAAATTATTTTGTTACATACAACATTTACGAAAAATGAAAATTGATTTTCATATATTCGCATACACCTCTAATGGATACTCTGTAAATAATTTCAAATTACAATAAAATATAAACTTCATGATAAAATAATAAAATAAAGTGGCTTTATAATTATCGTAAATCAACATTAATGCACAATAACATAATTAGTGATAATATTTATCACATCACCTCTGGTCAGTCACGGTTGAAAAAAGTGCAAAATATTTGATTTACCTGATGAGATTTGAACCCGGTATCGTCACATTCGAACTGTTTTAACTAGACCACTTGACAACAAGAACAGCGTTGAAAACCGTTGAAATAGTAAGTATTCAATATAATACCCGAAAATATTGAATTTTAAAAATAGAATAATTAGAAAATTATTAATGCTTGCGGCTTTTAGTTCACATCACCGTATTCAGTATTGAAAAATAGAAAATATGGTGAACAAACATTGTCAACGTTTTAGAGTATTTGTAAACTAGAAATAGACTATACAATTTGTCCCTACTTCCTCCTATTTTTTTTTTTCAATCAAACCCTTGTCAAATAATCAATTATTCGTCCGTAAAAAATTTTCTCTTATGTGTACGTTAAAGTGTGTAATTTTAGGGAAAACTAACAAATTCTGTCAAAATGCTAACTTTAAACGGTTGTAGAGAATTTTTTTTTTTTTTGTTAGAAGATTGGCAAGAGTAATAATTTTACCTACCTAATTACCCGTAGATTTATAAAACATACACATAAATTTGCCACCGTAAAATGAATCGTTGCGCATATACATCTCATGCGTCCTCGATTTTTTTTTTTTTTTTTCGTTGATGTGGACTCCTTGCAAGTAAGAATAGACCATTTTGAGAACCTCAGATTTCAACTATGCTAACAAAAATAAGTTTTTAAGATAAATAAAATAAAAACGTTTTAAAACCATACAAAAAATATTTTAATGTCTTTTTTTTTTAATCTGTTTTATTTGCATCTCTAAGTATACTATAATAGCATTTATTAGCGCCAGTCAATTTGTCTTTTATTTCCTCTCTCAAAACAAAAAAATTATACTATTTATGTTTACCCGACGTATATGAAAATGAATTTATGGAATTTCTCAAATGTATGACTGTAGGATCTTATATGTAAGTCATCTGAATCTGTTTACGGTATATTCATGGTACTTCATATTTTATTGATTATTATCACACTTATTTGTAATGAAAAATTTTAAATTATTACAATGTGTAATTGATAACAGATGACATTCATAATTATTTTTATATTTTTTAGACTTTACTATGTAATAATTTGTTTAGTTTAGGTCATATAAATACCTAACTTATAAGATCCATTTATCTTAAAATTGTTATAGTCCCTCCCTGACAACAAAAGTTTAATCAGTAGTTACTTTTTAACTAAAATGGATAATGAATAAATGATATTTATTGAAATAATTCATGAACCTAGGTACGACAATTGGCGCAAGAAAATTTTGAAAATGTGAAAAAAATTTTTGGACATTTTTCGAACATTTTTTTTTTTTTTCTTATATTATTAACTTCCTTCGTTCAGAATCGTTTTACTGAAGAAATTATTTTGTCGTTTCTTTAAAATTTAATACGCTCGTCAAGAGAATACCACTCGTCGTGCGAAGTACACCCATCGTGCGAAGTATGTCCGGCTTTTTTAGAAGCGTTTTTATACAGCATACTAAAGTTAACCGGGGGTGAAGACCTTTCCTTGACACCTTTAGTGTTTTTAAAATTATTTTTCATTACGTTATCGAGTGATAAGAATAATAAGAATGGAGCAATCTGATGTACTTGGCACTTTAAGGGAAACGTTTTTTTTCTTAAATTCTCATTTATTCAACTATGATAGAAAAATGAAGATTCATATAACAGTTTTATTTTATTTGCTTTTCGATATTGTGGATGATATTTTCAGTGGATAAAACAAAAAAATTATTTGACCGTGAAAAAATACATATAAATGATAATGCATGACTTCATAATGTAAATTAACTATTTTAATTATTCTTTATAACCTACCTACGTTAGTCAAATAAAATGTGTTTTAATTTAGATTTATTATTATTTTCAAAGAACTTTGTAACTTGGGGAGAGGAGGGGAATTGGAATCAATGGGCACGTGGTAGGTGCTCTACAGGTGACTAGAAAAAAAAACACCTCGTACAAGATCCACCGTGACGAACTAGGTGCTTTGTTTGTTGAATTTTTATTTTGTTTTTTTTTTTTTTAATTTCTGTCACTGTCATCGTCACGACTATATAATACATTATTGGCTACCACCGTCGCACACCGGTGTCATTAATCCGGAAACAATATTCGATAACGTATTCTACGAAAACGACGGAAAACAAAGTACTACTAATACGAATCCAGTCGGAAACGCGCGCGCGTATATCCTCAACGAGTTATTTCATAAACCTATGACAGTAAATGAGTGCTACGAATTGCAAATGTAGACAAATTTTTGACAAAATGAAAAAAAGCAATTATCGAACTTATTAATTCGATTTTAAATTCTGAACGAAATGTTTTTACAATGATGTTTATTTTTTTTCTGTGTACAACTTTTCGCATGGAAATACTTGTCCAAAAGTTTCGATCAGTAATTTTTTGAAACCGGATTTGCCTCTAAATGGTACTTTAGAGAGGTCATTTTTTGAATTTCTCAATTCTTCAAATTTTTTTTTTTTTTTTTTGAAAAAACTACCCAAAATTTGACAAACAGGACTCGGAAACAATTATTTTTTTGATCCGAACTATATGAAAATTTAAACATAGATAGAAAATAATATAAGAAAGATTTTGGCGCGAAAAAATTTTGAAAATGTAAAAAACAATTTTGAACATTTTTCTAAAATTTTCTTTTTCTCATTTATTTTTTATATTATTAACTTCTTTCGTGTTCAGAATCGTTTTATTGAAGAAATGATTTATCGTTTCTTTAAAATTCAATACACCCGTCAAGAGAATCCCACCCATCGTGCATCAAAGTATATCCGGCTTTTTAATTTATATTTCGACTGCCGATTACCGAGTGTTGAGTATTATATAAACATTCAAATTTCAAATAATTAAAACATATTCAAAATCTAAAGGTGGCCAACTATGTCTATGCCGAGGTCTGGAATTTTGTAGGGCGTGCGAAATTATGACGACTTTGCCACCCTTAGAGCTAGAAAACAAACTTTTAAAGTATAATATTTATCACGAGAATTATACGAGTGTTACATAAATACACGACTGAAGTAAAATACGGTAAAAATATTAGCGTATTTTTCATCGTTAATAGGGGTGCATTTTTCATAATTTGCCGGAGGCTCTGTTGAAGTTATGTATATATATTACATACGTACTCGAGGAGTGGCATGCCGTGGGTGTGAGCAGCATAAGCGTTGCAAATCCCGAAACTTTATTTTGAATTAGTTGTTTTTACGGCGCACAATTATTTAAATTATAAAAATTATTATTTTAAAAAGCATATAAATGCAAGAATTTGATTTAACTAATACAGTTAATTCCACCAAAAAATAGGTACTTAGAATATTTTATTTTTTTATATAACTTCTTTTATTGTCGATTTATAGACCAACCAGTATTTATAAACTAATGGTATTTTGTATGGACTATATTTATAAAAATTTATTATTGATATTATTTCTATAAAAAAAGTAAAACCACTATCAAAAGCATTGAATGTAAATAAAAATAAAATATTAAATTTCTCAGGTTTCATACAAATGCAAAAAAATTATTTTAGGTACAATTAAAAAAAAAATGACCTTAAAAATCAAAAAGCCCAAAAAAATCAAAATAAAAATTATGTATTGAAACTTTTTGAGGACCAAATCAAATTTTGTGGTTGAAAATCTATATCTAGAAAATCATGAAGAAAACGCAAAATCTTTTACTATCCCTGTCTACTATTAATATAGGCGGAGATAGGGGAGGAGTGCTTGGAGGCATAACTCCCTAAATACACTGAGAGTCCCTCCAGATATCTTATAAATTATTGAAGACCATTAAAATAAATAAATAAAATAAATTAATATTTTAATCTCCACCAAGGCTTATCATTGAAGTTTATACGGTTATTTTTAGATTCTGAGTAAAGCAAAGAAACTAATGTTTTTACAATAATGTTTATTATTATTTCTTTTTTTTTTCTATGTATACACGTTTTCGTATGGAAATACTTATTCAAAAATTTCGACGAGAAATTTTTTGAATAATAATTCGCCTCTAGATGGTATTTTTAAGAGTTTATATTACGGAATTATCAATATTTGGAAAAAAAAACTTCCCAAAATTAGACAGACAAAAGAGACTTTTTTTTTATCCAAACTTTATAAAAATTTTAATATAAATAGACAATAATATGAGAAATATTTTAACATAAGAAAATTTTAAAAGAGTGAAAAACCAATTTTGGAACTTTTTTCAAATACTTTTTCTCATCAAAAAAACATTTTTTCACATTCTCAGTTAATAATGAAATATAAAACTGGCCGAGTAAATAATACATTTTTTTTTTTTTTTTTTTTGTTATGATATCAAAATTTATAATTCTTAAGTAAAATTGTCTTAAATAATTTAAAGCTCTGCTCAAAACCGTCTAATTGAAGAAATTAATTATCGTTTCTCAGAAATTCGATAAAACTCACAATATTATTCCACTATACCCGCCTGAGGAGCGAAAAATACCCAAGATCATTAGCGCAACTTGGAAATCATTTTTTTGGGGCTAATATATTCATTTGATTGATTTAGCGAAATCAAAAAAAAGCATCAACCCTATGTAATCTCAAAAATTCTAGGGGGCTATAAGTAGTTTTGATGGGGCTTTGTCCCCTCAGCCACCCCTGTTATTTGCGCCTAAGGCCGAGATGCAAAGTACGTCCTTTTTTCTTGATATTTTTTTTCATCCTATCCATAGCTGAATAAACTGAAGAATACATATTATAATATTATTATGACATTTCAAACCAAAAATCGACCCGTGGCCATACGTATCTCCTAAATGAAGTATCGAAATGGAATACGCTTAGTGTGACCTGTTGAAAAGAATCAAATTACCGTATCGAAATACTGTATCCCTTGCTCAATTGGATCACTGATTAGGAACTGTTAACATTGATAAAGAACTGTTATCATACTTTAAAATTAATGTAACTGTTCTTGTATAAGAAAAATAATTTCTTAGCGTATTCCATTTGATAGCTTCAATTCACTATACGTAACAGTATACGGTACACTATATTATATTCTTTACTTTATGCCAAAAATAAAGTGATAACGAATAGACCGTAAACATAATAATATTATACGTAATAATACGTAGGTATAAAAATAAATTGCTGTTTTGCAGACGATCAGTTTCCCCCCCCCCACGTGTACGTAATTTAAATCGTTTTCGCATATGAGTGCATGCGTGTGTGTTTAATTTTGATTTTTTTTTTTTTTTTTTTATTAAAAAAAGGAAACGTGTTTCCTTGACACATTATTATTATCCGCGTTTTAAACGGTACGCGTTCGAATGTCTAGTGTACCGTGTAACCTGCCAATATATAAATGCACGTATGATCAGTCGTAAGGTGTTACGCGCACGTTAAAACGCCGTGAAATTATCGCTTTGGGTAAATAGGTCGTGTTTCCAGTCATATCAATGTATAATAATATGTACAGTTACATTGTTTGATGGGTAAACGCAAACTATTCCGGTATTATCTATACATCTACATAATGCCTGGCAACAAGGCGATGCCCGTCTCTTAGTATAGTCTATCTTAGTTTGTCGAGAAAAGTGACCCGGAGAAAAACAATTACATTTTTTTTTTTTTTTTTTTTTTTTGTTTGTTTTTATTCGAGTAGATAAGTACTTGTTTTTTTTTTTTTTTCTACGAATCCACTAAAATAACGCGTTTGGTATATAGATTTTCCTCTCTGGTTTATACGATCACGCGCCTTTCGCGTAAACAGGTATGTGTAAACGTTCTGTCGGAACGGCGGAGTCGAACGAAAGCCGATTATAATAATATAATATAATATAATAGCCAGTCCATTGTTGTACGACGCACATATTAAAAAAAAGTGTGTACTTCGCTCTTCGGGGTGTTCTTCGCACGTCGAGTGGTATTCTGCTGACGGGTGTATTGAATTTTAAAGAAACGATAAATCATTTCTTTAATAAGACGATTCTGAACGAAAGAAGTTAATAATATAAAAAATAAATGAGAAAAAAAAATGTCCAAAATTTTTTTTTACATTTCCAAAATTTTCTCGCGCCAAAATCTTTCTCATACTATTTTCTATCTATGTTTAAGTTTTCATATAATTCGGTTCAAAAAATAATGGTTTCCCAGTCGTTTTTGTCAAATTTTGGGTAGTTTTTTCCAAAAAAAAAAAAAAAATTGAGAAATTGAGAAATTCAAAAAATTACATTTAAAAAGTACCATCTAGAGGAAAATCTGGTTTGAAAAAGTTGCTGATCGAAACTTTTGGACAAGTATTTCAATACGAAAATTTGTACACAGAAAAAAAAAATAAACATTATTGTAAAAAATCTGTTGTGTAATCATTATTGTAAAAAATTGTTGGGTGTGTAGAATTTTAAAGCAGCGATTTATAATTTCTTCAATTAAACGATTCTGAGCGGAGCTTCATTTAATACACAACAGTAACCTTTTTTGTAAAATTGAATGAAATAAAGCATTTGTTATTTCCTCGAATAAATGTTTTCGTTTTAATTAAAAATACTGATATAAGTACTTATGAAAAAAATGTATTGGCCAGAGGGGGGCGATAGCAGTCAATTATTTTGATGAAGGGGCGCTGCACCAAAAAAGGGGTTAAAGAACCTTTTTTAGCCTTTACCATTGCACTAGCTTCTTCGCACCACTCCGAATCTAAAATGGAATGATAAACTTAACTCGATGCAGAAGATCGACGAAACGAGTTTTTATTTAACATTTTTGCAGGTTGCGTACATAGGAAAATCTGTCGAAAAATTGACAATAATCGATAAATAACTTAAAAAATAAGGTAGATAGAAATTTAAAACTTTCATACTAAAAATGGTCACGAGAAGAACATTTTATACAAATTTCAAAAACATTTGATCACTTTTGAGTTAAGTATAACGTTTTGAAAATTTTGGAAATTTCTCCTTTTTTTTAAATTTTTAATTCTCGATATAAAGACTTGAATATTTATTATGATCTCACTCACATATATGTTTAATTGATCTAAAAATATCTCAAAAATAAAAGTCAAATTTTTTTTTTGTAACCGTTGAAAGTTAGCATTTTGACAGAATTCATTATAGTTTTAGTTGAAAAGTTGAACGAATTCTCTGATCGATATGAATAGTTTAAGACAGGAATTTCACTCTTAAAAGTTTATTATATTTTCAATACATAAAGTCAGGGATCAATGGAACTCGTGAACCAGGTTTTATCCATAGACGGAAATAGGGGAGCTTTTTCCTCCTAATTCCATTCAAATATACCCAGATATTTTATAAATTGACTAAGATGTATGCTATTAAACAAATTAATATTTTAAACCCTCCCCTCCCAAAAAAAAAAACATAAATAAATAAAAATTTATTCTATCTCCACCAATGTGTTTATTCCGTCTTATAACACTACTGTTACACCAGTAATGTACGTGCACATAAAACTCACGATTAAATCAAAATACACTGAAAGTAATAATTGTATTAATTACAGGTAAAAAATAGAGTACTCTTCATTATGGAATATTTTATAATTGTGTTAATACTATAATATGATTAGTAAAAATATTTATCGTGTCAACTCTGGTCAGTCGAGGTTAAAAAAAGTGCAAAAAATTTGGTATACCGGGTAAGGTTTTAACCCGGTACCATCGCATTCGAATTGTTTTGACAATACCAGAAAAATTATATCATATTATTATTATTATTATTATTATTATTATTATATTATTATATTATTATTTATAATGTAAATAAGTTTAAATTTTTCATTCAAGGGAATAATCTTTTGAGATGAAAATTTAAAATTGTAATGCTGCTCCAAATTTGTAAATTTATGTCATATTTTATAAGTTAAAAATCAATGGAGGGTCGTCAGTGAACATTATGAGATTACTAAAATAAACGTTATTATTAAAAAATATAAACAAATTATAATACTGTATTACTACAGTTTGTAGTATATTGTATAATAATTAGAATATTGAATATCTGTCAACATAATATTTAACAAAACAGTGCATTGTATTTATAATGTTATGAATACGATTCTGTTTGTTTATTTTAATACTATTAAAATTATATTAAATCATAGACTTATCAATCATTAATCATTTAGCATATTCTGATTATTAATTACAATTATTGTATAAATACTCAAATATTGAAAAAATATACTACTATTTTTAAAAGTTAAATTATGCAATACCTACTGTCGTATACGGGAAAAGCTTTATTTGTATACAGAAATACTTTTAGTAATTCCAATATATTTTAAACTCTTCCGCTACGACATATAATTTTGTTATAGTAATAAAAGAGACGTCTTTTAAACAAAAGAATAATTATTAATATAACTCAAAAAAAATTAAAACCAAAACTATATTTTATCCCTTTGTCTTTATTAATAAAAACATAATAAAATTAAAACAAAATATAAAACTCAG
>JAIPRM010006356.1:0-18852 GCA_025469315.1 Stegophylla sp. TES_Ste_2020 | reverse complement strand
TAGATAGAAAGTCTTATAAAAAAGATTTTGGCGCAAGAAAATTTTGAAAATGTGAAAAAAATTTTTGGACACTTTTTCAATTTTTTTTTTTTTTCTTATATTATTAACTTCCTTTGTTCAGAATCGTTTTACTGAAGAAATGATTTATCGTTTCTTTAAAATTTAATACGCCCGTCAAGAGATTACCACCCGTCGTGCGAAGTACACCCATCGTGTGAAGTACGTCCGGCTTTTTTAAATTAAATTAACTTTTTTTGAAAATTCAAGACATAAAATTGTTTTTAACTTTTTATCATCTCAAAGTAAATTTTCACTTTCGTTTGAAATTAAATAAAAATTACTGTTTCTTTTCGGCGCAATTTAATCGTTTCACGCGCGCTCGCCGGACCGACATTGTATCGCTGTTTATTTACTATATAAAATAAATGTACGCGCACACGGATAACCCACAAATACGCGTACGTCTATAATATAATAATTAGGGCTGTGAATTTAATGCACTAAAAATCCTTAAAAAATGCATAAAAATGTGAAAAAAATTCAAAGAAATATGCACTTAAAATGCAAAAAAAGCAATATTAAATGCCAAAAATTATAGTATAAAATGTACTTAAAATAGCTTTAATTTAACTTTTATATTTATATTGATATTATAGGATATTATATACATTACTACATTAGTAGATTAAATTTTACATGCCTAAATATATGTTTACGTATTTAATAAAAAAATAAATAAATAAAATTGTTAGTTGAATTTTAATTTTATATAATTCTAATCATCAGAAACATTGAAAAACGTATATACAGCCTGTATAAAACAAAAAAAGGTTTTCGAAAGATGTTATTTGACGAAATTTAATTAAAAATACCGAAAAATGAACTATTAAAGGAAAATATGACTTAAAAATGCAAAAAAATGACCCAAAAAATTAAAAACATCAAAAAATGCAAAAAATGCAAATTAAAAGTTTCATACATGGATTCGTTATTACATAATATTCAAATTATGTACTTACAAAGCTATGTTTCACTATCTCAAAAAAAAAAAAAAAAAAATGCACTTTCTTACAAATTCAAAGCTCCGTTAATAATATAATATACGCCTCACACGTGCATACAATATCTCAGCTCGAGTAAACTGACCGAACAACAAACACGTTTATATGGGGGCCATCATCACATATATTAAAGAAAAATGCGTTTTATAAAACATTTGGGGTGGTAGGTGTGATTTGTTTTCAATTTTGAGACGACTAATTTTCGTTTTTCGCTAGCGCACGACGCGTGCGTGTTTGTTGTTTGTGTGTATAATGAATATACGTAAACGACGGCGAGAAGAGAATGTTTTATGGTTTTATTAGATTTTGGGTCCATTGGGAAAAGAACGAACTAGTGATGGAGAGAGGGGCGAAAAAATAAGGGAAATAGAGAGAGAGAGAGAGAGACAGACAGACAGACAGACAGAGAGATTTAAACCCGGCGGAGTTGTTTGCGCTCACAGAGTACCAGTTTCCGCTAGATCTCCGGCGTGATAAATATTAAATGTGGTTTCTTGTTTAAATTTAAATACGTCGGTTTCATAAATAACAGAAAGTGCGCAAAAACAAAATACGCTGTTTATTAATCTCTGACATTATGTAAATAGGGTTCAAACGGAACGGAACGTGACGGAGAGACGGAGGTGTTGCTGCGTACTGCGGGAGGAATAGGAGACGACGGGGCGGGGGAGGGAAAATAATAAAAAGAAGATGAAGGAGGAGGAGGAGGTGAGTACGCGCGAATGGCGCTGGTATTGTCAAGTAGAAGAAAAAAAATCAAGCGTGTACGAGGAGACACTACTGTGCTCGCCGTCGACGACGATTACGAGAACGACAGAACGGTATTTGTAGAGTACCATCGGCGGTGCGTGCAGCAGAGAGAAAATGCGTAAACAATAGTGCTTGGATTGGAAAAAAAGAAAAGACGAGAATAAAAAACTTAGCGATTTTCTTATATTTCGAAACTTATAATATCAACTCTCAGGCATAACACTTCATCGTTGTATTATTATTATTATTATTAGCAGTAGTATTGTACATACACGCGGTATAATAAACGTTATTTGCTCGTTTATTTTGTAGTAGTTATCCCCACATAATATGCCCGAGCAGACAACCGTAATGTGAGAATCGGACATTTTATTCCAAAATATAACGTAGCCGACGACGACACGCGTGCACACCGATAATATATTATAATATGCATACACATGTTTGCATTCCGCTCTGTGTGTACAAAAAAAGAACAAAACGCTTTTAACAGCGAGCTTGACATTTGTATATATATATATACATACATATGGCGAACGTGATGTTCCTTTTTATTACGCGACCTGCGAAATCCGCATCAAATATTGTTGTTCCGCGCCCTTCAAGCGTGTATACTCGTTATCGAACAGAAGGTATATTTATGAAAATAAAATACAAAGCCTACATATACGTGTGTATGACGTAAGAAGATTTGGAACTTTTGTGAAATGGAATTTTCATCGTTCCCTCCGTCGCCGAATGCAAAAAAACCGTGAAATAATAATTATTACAAATAATGGTTTTTTTTATATTGTAATACTATCGTTTAAATCCGACGTGAGTCTGATAATAATGGCCGCAAATGAGCTGTACACAGTATATTATGCAAGTTAACGTGGGCAAATAATGCAAACGATGATTGTCATTTATTTATTTATTTATTTATTTTTTTTTTGTTAAGACCGTAGGTTTTTTGCATAAACTTTAATATTTAATATGCGACCAAAGAAGAACGTGAGGTAAACAAAAATGTTTCTGAAGAACAGAGAGTCGTCTACTGGTATATAATATTACATAATCGGATTTCCGTGAACAATATTCTCTCATTCTTTTTTGTACGACGACGACAACGACATAAGGTATATTGGTTTTGCGGAGCAACGTCAACGAGAACACACAGTTACAATAATAATAATAATAATAATAATAATAATAATAACAACAGAATATTATAGTGGATGAGACGCGACCAAAGAAAACGAACTATAAAGCGAGATTTTGTATGTATGTGACGTTTAAGGGTACTTCACGACGAAGGTTGATAATAATAATAATAATAATAATAACACGAAAATATGAAATAAATAAATATTACCATGCATGTGTATATAATATTATTATATACACAGATATTATTATTAATGTGACGCAATGTCATTGTTTTTGATGAGTACGAATAAAGCACGTGATTTTGCGCAGGTTTGTGGCGATCGAATGCGCCACGTGGAGGTAGGAAAGGTGTGACGACTTTTTCAGCGCGATGTTTGTGTTTTTAATTTGAGAGTTACAAACGGACAAATAAGTTGAAACCTCGTCAAAAAAAAAAATAAATAAATAAATAACACACACAAGTGTGTAAATATAAAAATACAAAGACGCGTAGAAAGTTTAAAAATATAAACTACATACTTATAATAGAACTTTGTACAGCGAATCCGGCGTATACATCGGCCGTGTGTGCATAATACGCGGTTTCCGGTGAAAAAATGGGTTAAAATGCACTTTATCACGCTGCCGTTTACGAATTTAAATTTTTTTCTTTTTACATAAAATAATATTATTATACTATATTCAAATAAAAGTAATTGACACAGGTCAAATCGCCATGTTAGCAGTCTCCTTTAAATAATTTTATTCTTTATTTTCCCCTTTGACTAATCCCGTTTTTGAGTTCTGTTTAAGTTTAAGATTTTATTGTAACATCCACGTGCCACACACACACACACACACATGCATTATATGTATATAATATGCACGTGTAGGTATACAATATACATAGGTATAATATTATATTATCGAACTGAACACGAATGTTATTGCGTAAGCCACTCGAAACCCTATTGGATGCTAAAATTCACTTCTCCCCTATGTACATACGGCGCTAAATCGATGCATGCTCGCAGACTCGAATAAAATACCTTTTTTTGAAACGTGAACGACGATAATATATTTTTTAGTACTACTACTATTACTAATTTTATTCTGAAACGGAAAAATCGTATATTACAATCGTAATCTTTGGATTGTAAGTATCGAGGCCATGGAAAATCATTCGTACAATTCAAGATGGGAGAATGTTTTTGAAAATTGCTTCGTTTAGAATAAAACTCGTAAGGAAAAAATATCACAATCACAATAATTGAAATGCGTAGTAATTCGGTCCAAAAAAGACACTCGAATGATTTTTTTGAAAACGAAGACGTTTTCACTCGACACGTTGAATATATTTTGTACTTTATACGAAAGACTATCGTACCCGAGGTTATAATATAATAATAGAATGGAATGAAAATTGTTTATTTACTGCCACAGCGTATTTATAAACACGCGAAACGTTCGTTTTGTACGCTTTAACAATTAACACGAGTGATGCGCGACGTTTACAGGCGTGTAAATATAATATACGTGTCCGGTCGACGGGGCGTTATAACAGGTAGGAGGTGTAGTCGTCAGTAGTAAAGTGTAGTTCAAAGGGAGTCGAAAAAAAAAAAAAAAAAGAAAAAGAGGGATGATGATGATAATCATAATATATTATTCAAACTGCAGCAGCCGTCGCGTCGAACACGACGAGTCCACACGTTTTGTTGCCAGCCACCACCACCACCGTGTTCCTCGTCTACGACGCACATATAATATTCACACACTCATTGCACTCGCACTAAACATACTCCACACACGCGTTTGTACGATGTGAGGTATTGTCGTCGTCGTCGTGATATTGTTAAGTATTTTTATTGTGAATATTATTCTTTTTTTTTATCTTTCCCGTTTTGCAGGGGCGTCGAATACCCCATTGTGTGTGTGTGTGTGTGTGTGCGTATATGAGTGTGTAACGCGACAGCAACGTCGAACTCGCGGGGCTGACACCACCACTCGGGACGTGTGTTTTTTTTTTTTTTTTTGTATAGTCGTCGCACGAGAGCTGAAGAAGGAAAACCATAACAAAAGGACTCGTGCGCTTAATGAATATTATTATATACGTATTAATTATTATAGCTGCTATACCCGGTCGTCGCGGGCAAGGGTCTGACAGCTGATTTTAATTAAATCTTTACACGATGCGCGCGCGGGGGTTGATCGTTTGTGGTGAGCCAAAAAAAAAAAAAACTGCACAAAACGTAAAGCCGTTCGCGCGATAACCGCGCTGTATTTTGACAATTTATAATATGTAATATTGTATACGAAAAAAAATGTAAGAAATCCAAATTAAAATCGCTATTTTCGACTAATGACCACCGCGATATCATTACATAATACGTATAATATTATTATAATTTTTGTTATAATGTTTTTGTCCATAAATTAATTTACTGTAACTTATCATGCCCGGAGTTCTTAATGAAGATAAACTTTAAAATTCCAATTTTCAATTCGAGAAATAACTATCTTTTTTTAGTACCACAATGCTCAACAAATAAAATAAAACATAGTCCAGAGTATCGCCTTTTAGATTCTTGTAACAATGTACCTAACTTTGATTTTTCTTTTGATTCAAAACAAAAGCCAAAAAAAATATAATAAAGCATAAGTATCTATTGTATATGTATGTGTAATGTGCATGGTATTTGTGTTAATTTATGTATATATTTTGTATTTCCTTGTTTGCTTTTGTTTATTTTTTCTCTCTCTCTCTCTCTCTCTGTATAACTTTAATAGTATATTTTGGTTTATGTTGTACGATAATCTGTAATAAAAATATAATAACTGTACTCATTACCCTTTTGAGGTGTTAAGAACTTTAAATAAATAAATATATATCATATGTGGAAGGAGATATGGAGCGCAGCGAGTTGTAGTGGACAACGAATAATTGATTCGTTAGAGTGGAATACTGTAATAATAATAACAAGCATATGAGGAACTTTGTGCACTGATGTGATCGCGGACGGCGGAGGAAAACAACGAGAATTTCTTAATTTTTTTTTCAATATCCATATAATAATATGCCGGATGTACGCGCGGAGATAATGACAGAGATGTTACATTAGATATTATATTAGACACAGGTTCACACCTTTGCCGACGCGCCATTACCAATATTATAATATTATAATATAAGCGTATACTCGAGGAGCGTGTATATTAGGAGGACAGAAACGTCGTGGCCGCGGGCTGATGGTTGATTATTAAACTTATAACGACGGCTGACGTGCGCGTTGGTATTGAAAATAATTCTCCACGGTTTGTCTACGTGTCGTTCGCGATAGTACATAATATATATATATTTTTTTTTTTTTGTAATTATTATCTGTACGAAAATTAAAAAAAAATAGCAAACCCGTTCACGGCTGCTGTGGATTCACACGGTTGTCAGGCGGTGGTAAGAGGTCGTCGTCAATGCTTGTGGGGGGAGTTGGGCGAGCGGAGCGATCGCCGAGGGCGCCGACGAGTTCAGAGTTTAAGACACGTAATTGATAATATAGCTATCACGATTTTTCGTTGTTTTTAATTTCAGTTCTCCACGATATTCTATAGCCCGACGATTATATTATATTTTATAGACAATCGATAAAATGGAATGTAATTAATACCGCGGCTATCGAGTTAGGAAATATTTTGAGCATTTGTCATTTTGACACTAATGATCGTGGATTTATTAAAGCGATATGAATTAATTTGGAATCTAGACATCGGATAGAAGAATACTCGGTCTCCTCAACGAAAGAGGGTGCAATTATTCTTTTAGTTCAGGGTTGCACCTGATTTACCCCCAATAACGGCTCTGCATATCATTTTTTTGCATATACCCGAAGTTCCTGAACCGTATAAGACCTAAGGACGTCACCACGTCCGTTGAAAAAACACTTTCAATTGTAATTCTATATTACAGTTTTTCGTATGGATTTTAAGACGTTATTATACTTAATAATAATTGGAATAAATCGTTCTTGAAATCAAACGTGAATTTTAATTATTTTATGTTATCATAAATCAGTTTTTGGAAGTTAATGGATTTCAATGAATTTCCAACACATCACAACATTTTGAGAAAACCCGTATAGAACAACAGGTATGTATCCAATGATAATATACACATAATAATAAATTATAGATGCACTAGAATTCGGTTAAACGCGAGACCGCATGGATGGTGCAGTTCTATTATATGATTCAATATCGTAATTTATCATGACAAAAAAAAAACGGCACCACGATCGTCTTTACGCAGCCAATGACGAACTCAAGATGGGGGGAGAGGAGGGATTATGGATTCAAATTCTTCAAAAGTTATTTCAAAAGAACATTAAATTATTACATAAAGAATTAACAGTATTATTTTTTAAAGTAAACGTAAAAAGTAAAATTTAACATTTTATGTGTTTATCTCAGCACGCAGCACTACCTACAACATTCTTTAAATATTATTATTATTTCAGGAACTTAGATTTAAAGTTATAACTAAGATTGGAATTTCGATTCACTTAGCGTCGTTTTCCAAAGACTTGTGTGATGTATGCACGAGAATAAGAAATTTAATTTTGCGTCATTGGAAAATTTTAGATTTTAAAGTAATTTTATTCGTGTTTTTAGTTTTTTTTTTTGAGGATATTAAAATCAAGACAAAGTCATAACAAATCGATTGCCACTATTGGCGAAATTTCTAGTTGGCGGCCAGCGGGGAAAAATGGTAATGATCGCAGTCATCCCGCGATATACGTAAATATTACACCTAAACCTGCGCTCGAGCGCAAAACGGTGGTGACGATGATAAGGTCGACACAATTTATAAAATATATATCATTTTTTTTTTCTCTCAGCCACAACCACGACAGACGGTTACTGAACTGCACGCGGCCGTGTCGTCGTCACACGGAGCAGGCATTTTCCTCGCCATCACCGCCAACTCGTCCGTGCGTCTGCCGTACTTACAAGCGCACAATTTCACGAGCATATTTTTTCAATATGATGCGTGTGCGCGTGTAATCAACGGACTCGATGGTGCGTGTGTGTGTAAAACTCACAATTTTCATGTAAAACGACGTCGTTGGAATAAGATAGAATATTCACCGACACTCGTGTTCGACGGGTTACATTATAAACGCATATTGTAATGGCGCGGTGTCAACAAGGCGCGACGGCGGTCGAATTTTTTTTCCGCACGATTTAACACGCTCCCGCCGCCCGTCATCGCGATTCGCACGGACACGTTTTTTTTTTTCCTCCGTCAATTTTTTTTTTTTTGCGTAACGATTACGAGTACGGATCGCGAGGTGCGAGTGTGCTGCAGTAGGATGTGTACACGGCGACAACACGATCAAACGACATTCGTTCTGTGCAGACAATATTGACATATTAAAGGTCAGAAGCAAAAGCGGAAAAGGAGAAGGAACTGGGGGAACTCACCTCCTCCCCCTCCAAAAAAAAAAATCACTCACACATTCCCAGATTTGTTTTATGAATTGTATAAGATTTATACCATTAGGGGGCGGGGCTAAATCAAATAAATATATTAACACCTCCACCCCTACAAATTGTTTTTCTAATTCCGTCAATGGTTAGGGATGTAATGTGTTAATAGGTTATATAATATGAAAGTAAATTAATGAATTCGTAACTAAGTAGTTTTTTCTCCATATTTCAATGGTACAAAATCGTAAAAACACTTTACGTATCAAAAACTACACGCAGCTGTTTTTCTTTAAACAATGGGGGCATTGGGAGAAATTGCCCCCACAAAATAAATATTGTGGGGGCAGAGCCCTACGACTTCACGGCCTATTTATATTTACATTAATTTACAAATTAATTGACAGAAAAATAGATATGAACTATATTTATTGTCTCTCATTCCAGTAAAATAAATTTTATTTTGAGAAAATAAATAAGATTTGTTTGATAAATATTTGTAAAAAAAAAATGTAATTATACTTAAGTACACATTTCCTTGGCAAAGGTGCAATAAAATTGGGGGGGGAGAGATTTAGCGACAAAATATAAACACCCGAATTTTTGCACCTATGCCCTCTAGAAAAAAGCTTGAAAATTTTGCCCCCACGGGGAAAGAAATCGTTCCAGCGCCCTTAGTTGTTACTTTTTTTTTTCTGACTGACCGATTTGTCTGCATTTATTCGGCAGCCATTAATCGCGCGATGTTAACACATTCGATTTAATGAGAATTTGCGAACGAAAAACTACAATCGATAGTGACGTAGCGCGTGACGAAACATCGATTGGGCGTACGTAACGCGAAAAATGGCAAAATTTACCCGCCACGCTACGTGCGTGTATACAATAATAAATGTACGCAACGAGAATAATGGCGAACTGTGTACCGTTCTCGTGCTCACGGCGGATTACAATCTGTTGTTCTGGATATACGTGTGTGTGTGTGTGTGTGTGTCTGTGTGTGTGTGTATCATACATATATATATATATATTTGCAGTATATGCATTTATACGCCGTCGTCGTAAACGTGGTAGGCACAAAAAACACGCGCGTCACCGATTCAGAACAATATTGTACGCAGCTTTTTTCGCAAATTGTTTCTTTTTTTTTTTTTCTGTTTTGTTTTCAGAAATCTATTCGCGTGAATCAAGAACCACGCGCTGCACACACACACACACACACACACACACACACTTGTTTGTGCTGTTGTTATATTATTATTATGTGGCGCGAGAACGACGACGAAGGTCGTAAAATTCTTTTGTTGCCAATCCGTCGTCGTCGTAGTTTACGGTTTTTTTTCTCTCTCCTCCTGAACGTTTAATTGTTGAACTCTAAGTTATTATCCACGTGTGGTTTGTGTGTGTGTGTATGATAATGTATATGGTGGTACTCGACTACTGCAGCAGCAGCAGTTACGGGTCGCGCGTATATGTATTTTTAGATAATATATAGTTATACACGACGGTCTATACAAACAGGCCGTATGCAAATTTCCGATTTTCCCTTTTTAACATTTTTTAAACATATATTTCAAAAGCGTTCGTATACAAATTAAAGTGGATTCTTTGAATTTATGACAGGACAGTGTATAAAATATATTTATACCTACATAATAAAAACGGGCCTCGTCCATTGTTGTTGTAATTGTCCAATTATTCATGTATATACTTTATTATACAAATCCTGTTTCTCTTTTCATTGTGGGCGACGACGGTGGTTTGAATATTATTATAATTGAACTTATACACAGGTATAATATCGTACGAATAAAATATATATTGTATACACACCACATACCAACATTGACCGGAATCCGAATGGAATAAAATCGTAAAATACTTGAAAATAAAAAAAAAAAATACAGTAAATACGTTTAAAAAATATCAAGAGTTAGGTTTTGTTACGCACACATTTGATATGTTATGATTATGATAATATATATATATATACGTTTGGCGAAACTATTATCATGCTATATTCTGAATAAATTTTACCGGAAAAATACCCACACGCACACGTACACGATAATCCTATTTATTAACGTACACACGCAATATATATATATATATATATATATAAATATTATGTAGATTTACAGAAAAAAGCGCCTACTGCAGAAGCTCCTTGATCGGATATAATATTATACAATTTACGTACATCGGACCGAAACTAAAAAAAAACAAAAACACACAGTAAACAATATAATAATAATGGATTCGGGAAGTGCGCTTTTTTTCTTTTTTCTTTTTGGAACAACTCGCTCGAAATTACGGTCATTCGGCGTATAATCTATGGTAATCGATTTTAACGTCTACGCGAACGGCGGTATACACATGATACAATATTATTATAATAATGTATACGCGGCGATTACGTTTCCGGCGGAACGCCACACGGCTGCATTTTGTTGCACGTTTATTACAATTTATTATCATAATATTGTCGTCTACACCGCGGCTTTGTGCACGTAATAACGTATTAACGTAAATTTCATCCAAACCGTGTATAATACCACTATTACCTACTGCTTCGTCGTGTCTTCATGGTTGTTGTTGTTGTTGTTGTCACTGATCCGCGAGGTTATAAGAAAACGTATCATTTTTAGATTCTGAACGGAATGAAGAAGCTCGTGTTCTTACAATGATGTTTATTTTTTTCTGTATACAATTTTTCCGTATGGAAATACTTATCCAAAAGTTTCGATCAACAATTTTTTGAAACAGGATTTGCCTCTAGATGGTATTTTAGAGAACTCATTTTTTGAATTTCTCAATTCTTCAATTTTTTTTTGGAAAAAAACTACCCAAAATTTGACAAAAACAAATCGAAAACCATCATTTTTTCATCCAAACTATATGAAAATTTAAACATAGATAGAAAATCGTATAAGAAAGATTTTGGCGCAAGAAAATTTTGTACATTTTTCTAACATTTTTTTTTCTCATTTGTTTTTCATATTATTAACTTCTTTCGGTCAGAATCGTTTTATTGAAGAAATGATTTATTGTTTCTTTAAAATTCAATACACCCGTCAAGAGAATTCCACCCGTCGTGCGAAGAACACTCATCGTACGAAGTATGTCCGGCTTTTTTTATGTTAAACCTAACTTTCCATACAGTCTTTTGAGTATATCCTAGTGTACACTGTGCGATTATTATTACTTTGCAGTAAACGTGTAATTTTGTTGTTTTCTTAATCGCTTCCAAAAATCTCACACAACCCCCTCAATCGATTCTTTTAAAACCAATACTGATTTTTCTTATATAAAATAATTGTACCAAGAAATACTTGAAATACTTATGGGACTATAATGACTGTCTTGTGGTTGATGTTTTTCTACTAATGAAATTATAAATGAGCCAATGGATCTTAAATCTCCCTTTTTTATATATTTTACATACCTACAATAAATTCCTGTATATTCTTGTATAATATTGCATCTGGCATCTTAATCAGAGACTGATGAACTTTTATTTGATGATTGTAAATTTAGAGAGGAATATATAATTTAAATCACCATCTTCAGTGAAACGCTACCCTCAATGTTACAAATGCCCCCCCCTTAGAGGGAGGTAACACGCCCGTTGGGAACCACTGTTTTATACACATAAATGTCATCAATTTTATTGGAGTATAGCTACATAGTATTATAGTACGTTTATAATATTATGCACCATCGGTACGCATACAAAAAAACGACGACAATGTATGCAGGCAGTGTGTGCAATACAATATATCTTGGACGGTATGCGTATAAGAATAAGAAGAAGAGGAGGAAGGAGAAAAAAAAAAACAGAAATAAACGGTTAATTTTTCCAAACATTACACGGCCGTGTAATAAATATTAAAATACGTTTACCCGAGAATGCCGCTTTGCATGTTTAACGAACTACTATTGAAGTGGGTACTCGGAGGATGCGCGCGCGCGGAAAATAAAATATACTTTTTTATTTTACACGACGATGATATATTCGTATAATATACACACACGTATGCGCGGCGTGTGTGTGTGCGAGCCGCGTTATCGCGACCACAGCATCGCCTTCGTCGTCGTCGCATATTGGTTTTTATAATAAATATAAGTTTATTATTATTATACGCATATACATCTTCTTACACATATATATATATATAAAATAAATATACATATAATGAGATGGGAATTTGACCGGTATGACACACACACAAGCGCACGCGCGTTTTATTTATATCCTTTTTATTTCTTTATATTTCGTTTACCGAAATTCTTAGCCATCGTCGTAGTTTATGGCCCACAGGGCTAAGTGGAATATTTCTCTTTTTTTTTTCAGTTATTTTTATTTAATTTGAATTTTTTCTTATCCACTATTACAATATAGTAGTCATACAATACCGCGACTGAAACATAGAAAAGTTATTTTCATATAATAGTATTACCAACACACACTACGTCGTCGTAGTCGCGGTTTGTCTTGTATCCGAAGCGGGTTCAGAACTCAACAGCGAAGAAAATAATATTTTGAAGTGGAAAAACGTAAAGAAATGTCAAGAGTTCGAAACGAAAACACATTTTACAGAAGACCGACGTTTTTTTTTCGAACTCAGTCGTATTATGTAATAATATAGATTTTCATTAGTACTCGAATACAAACACACGCGCATGGCAAAACTGATTAAATTTTGTTTTTACTTTAATTTATTTTCACTTAATACAATTTTCTGGTCGAAATTCGAAGCAGTGTGTGACATTTTGTGGAGGTGGTCCTGGATTATCGGTCGAAAACCGATAATTCCCATAAGACGTAAACAGTATAACTACTACACAAACAACAGTTAAATAATAAAATAAGAGTAAATACAATTATTCGCTCACGGAATGACAATGGCATTTAGAGCAAATGACTAATCGAATTACATATCGAATTATTTATTGCGTCCGAAACACGACTAACCACGAACTGCACGACAATACCAGCCGCGGCCGAACACTTATGTGACCCCGCGTGTCACGTCATTCGTATACTTGCATACCTGTTGTGTGTGATGTATGCGTTTCAATGATAATTATTTTGAACCGATTGTTTGGAACGAGTTGAAATTTCGAGAAAAACTCGAGTCGAAGGAAACTGACACGCACGAGCAGACGCGGATCTAAAGGGCTGGCAATAGGGGCGATCACCCCCCCCCCAGAAATTTTGAAATATTTAAAGCGTGTAAAAATGTATTTATTTTATGTATATTTGATCAATTTTTGTGTAATCGCCCCCTCCAAATAAGGACTGCGACCCCGCGGGGTGTGGTGGATAGATGGTGGAACCAGGTAGAGATTTTGCATTTTCCTTTTTCAAAAAAAAAAAAAAAAAAAAAATGTCCATAATACATTTTACTAGTGTTATTTGTATACACGTGTGTACATTAATTGCCGGGTTTTCAAGTCGCACGAGCGTGCGAGGGTCAGTCGGTCGGTTTTGTTGCACACTGTTCACGCGGGCGCAGACCCGAGGAGTTAATATACATAATTTCCCCCCACGACGAGGGGGTGGTAAATTAATTAACAAAAGCTGCGGGCGGGAAAAAAATACACAGTATATATGTATATATACGTATATTATTACACTCGGCTAATTAAGGACGTGCAAGCTCAGTGCCGAATCTAGGGGGGGAGGCAAGTGGGTATCTTAAATTAATGAAAAATCAAAAAAGCTTAATTTGGGACATTTGTAAAAACGTACAAATGTTTCATTTTTTTTTTTTTTTCATTTAAAATGTTTAAATTTGAAAATGTATGTAATATTATACATTATTCAGGAATTTATGTAACTAACTATTTTTGTCTGACGTAGATAATATCTTTAAGTTCATAAAAATTATTAATATTATAGAAAAAAATTTTGTCTTATAATACCCCATCTTCTCTCCAAGGGCAAGCCTTCCAGCTCCACATATGACGGAGTGCACAGTTAAGGGCGACGCATTTTTACTTGCCCCGGGCGTCAATTAATGTCCTAGATCCGGCACTGTAGCACGCTGTATACATAAAAATAAAACATATTTATATAAGCGAGCGTCTCCAGCGGATCGCCATCCGATGCAGCGATGGCCGACCGACACGCGGAGAGAATCTGTTTTAAATGCCATCTACGTATTTATCTCTTTCACTTCCGTGTCAACCCTTACACGTATATTCACGTATATATTATATATATATACCACTGTTTTTCCTCGTCATCCCCTACCCCTCGGTTTTCGGTTGTCATCGTCGTCGACGTCGATCGATCACATCCGCGCACACGCGGACCAGAGAGAACATCAATCAAGCGCCGGCTCGCGCCCCCGCACACGTCGGTCATCATCGTCCACCGGTGTGGAGCTGTCCTACGCAAACACTGCCGCCGCGCCGCCACGGGTGTCCGTCCGGTAGACCACGAGGCCCGCGTCGAAATTCCGTACGCAATTTCCGCTAAAACCGAATAATAATTTAGCCCGTGAAATCGACGATGTCCTCGTGCGGTCATAACTACCGCAATTAATGCACGGGCGGATCTACATCTCCGCCAAAAACGACCTTTCTGTTCACCGCCAGTGAATAATAGTTTCAAAAATCATTCAAAACATAGCTAAGTAATATAAAAATGCGTTTCAGAGCACCAGGAATTGTATACAGTTCTCTTTAATTTCCATATTTTGCTTATTTAGCTCTTTCATTTTTTTTTTTTGGTATAAATGCATATTTCGGTTATATTTTAATTTTAAGTGCATATTTGAATTTGAATTTTTTTGATATCTGGAAATTTTTCCCTGAACAACTGAAGAGGTTAAGTATTATTTGATGTTTTATTTGTTTAAATGTAAGGTTAAAAAGAATAAAACTTAAAAAAACATATATATATATATTTTATAAATAATAGAAGAAGAATTAATAATACATTTTATAATATATAAAACAATGGAAATTTTTGAATATTTTAAGTTTTTACAGTAAAATTAATGTTTTATAAGAAAAATATTTTAGTATCTTTGCATATTTAGTAAATTTTATAGCATATTTGGTACATTTTTAAAGCGTAAATGCATGCATATTTTAAGGTTTTTTTTAGCTATAAGTCCCTAGCCCTAGTAATAATATACATTTCTGTTTTCTACCACTAGAAATTTTACGTTTCCAAATTTTGGTAATCCCTTACTACGAAAACATGTTTAGAGCAGTGGCACGTATTTAGCTTTTGGCACCTGTAGGCTAAATATTATTCTGGCGAATTACCCTCGTCCCTACCCCAGAAAAAAAAATAATAGACCGTTTTAGGCGATTATCGTTTATGTCGGCATAACGTGGTGAAATATGATCTACCATTTCTATGGGGGCCATGAGCTTATCGATAATTACTGATAATCAAATCAAAATGTCCTTATATCGCACAGCAAATGGATTATCAAGTCGAAATGTTGCACAGAAAACCGAGGACTGATATCGATTTGAAAAAGCTTCGGAGTGATAAATACTCAATGTGATAATAGTACCAAGCGAAGTCCGCGAATTTTTAAATAAGATATTTAAATTTAACTATAAATGAAGATTTATTTTATTTATTTCAACAAATGCATTGTATATACATAAGTCCTCGACAAAACAATTATTATTAAGGTCTTCCGCATTTAGAAATAATAAACCGAGTAACGACCAATGGCGGGTCAATAAAGAAAAAAATATGATGTATATAATCTACTTACTTCAATTATTAAAATAAGTGGTTACCAAAATCTAAAAATCTGAAAAATTTGTCGTGGAGGAAAACAGAAATCGGTTTTATTATACTGGAGGTAAACGGTGACGCCCTAATGTACGATAAGCATTTAGGTCAAAAGCGCAGACTTTAATATAAATGTAGTCTTTGTACGTGTAATTTTCGCCCATTTCCCAAGAGTTTTCATCGAGGAAAACGTTTATTTTTCATTAATGTTGAAATTAGCAGTTTATTGCAGACTTTGCACTACCATTTATAGCGCATTTACCCTAACCTCATCGATCGATAAATTTCCATGCAAACGTCCGCATACAGAACGCAACGGATGTCATACGTCAAATTATTACTGCGTATCATTTTTCGCGCGAACACCCTGTATTGTTATCATTACGCTCATTAATGCCGCCGCTAAAATGTATACATGACGTTTCCATTACAATATTAATATCAAAACGCGTGATAACTCGCGATTTGCTCCGCGGAGACTTAAACGTGGATTACGACACATTATAAATAATAATACGTTTAAAATACACTCGAACAGGTAGGTAGGTGTATGTAGTGCATGCACACGGCTCGTTGTGAACGCGGCACGGTGACGCCCGATATGACGTATATTAGCATTCGAAAACGCGCGTGTACCTGGTGTGTTTGTACGCGAGATTCGACGCGGTCGCCGTAAACAAATTACATCTGGAATAAATCCAAAGACATTAACGAGTTACCGGTAAGATATGAGTGGAAAAAAAAAACCATCGTCATAATATTATAAGCTTTCAACTCGTTAGAATTTTTTTTTTTTCGCATATTATTCAACGTTTAACATAACAACGATCTATCACGTCTTGTTAACTTCACTCGTTAATTTAATAACGGAAAATCCCCCCCTCCCCCGGCAAATGATTGCCTTCTGTACGCGGCGTTTTATAATAATATTCATAACACTGTCAAGAGTTTTCGACGTATCCACTCTTCAACAGCAGTTACAAACGATCCACGGTCGGAGATGCACGTGAACGCAACAGCAGCAGAGAAAACAATATTGAATGTCCACACCATAGAGTAAGAATGTATAGAGAGAGGCCATGCCATATATTACACTGTGCACCAGTATGAAGCAGGCAAAATGGCGAGCGTCAGAGTGACTAAATGCTCGATATAAAAATACCAGACAATACAAAACTACTATTAACTATTAAATTTTTTATTGATAAAATAAAACACAAAACAAATATTATTTTAATTGATGTATCTACTTCCATTAATTGGTGCTTATGTAGGAAGTAGAGAATTACAAATTACAAATTACCTTACTCTATGCAAATCACAAAGGACGGGTGAACGCGAACTCAAAAGAGAACATGTGAAATGATCAACAATATTCTGAATCAAAGAAACAAATAATGATTATTGATAACTGATAAGAGTATATTATCTAACGCTAGACTTCAGTGTACCAAACATACATAACAACCTAAGGATTTTTTTTTTCTTATATATGGTTACTATAACTCTTGCCCTATTATTGCTTGCTTCTTATAAATTGAACTATAGCCACCCTCTGGTCCACACGGTGCGTTACTCTATATACATAGTATTATTATTATTATTATTATTAGGTATAAACGGTACGACAAAGACGACGACAGAGATGGGCGCCAGGCATGCGACGACGCGAGATTTAATGAAAACGTTTCAACAAAATCTGAGCATAATTTTAATCACTTTTCTAGACGCCAACCATTCGTGCAATTGTGTATACACGCGAACACACAGTACAATATAATACACGTAAATAGTTATGAGTTTTATATTATTAGTCTTCGTGCACCGGCCCTATAATACATACCGTCATATTTGCAGCAGAGCAACAACGCATTACGCCCGTGCGTTTTCACGGACAGGAATTCGCCTTCGTCGTCCGACTGCGTGTAATGTATATTATATTATATTGTATAATACTGCGAATATACACGGCGCAAAGGAATTTCATTAACGGTTAGTTTTTTAATAACCCGACGCATAAAATAAATGCTAATTTCCGCGCGGACACGTTGCAAATATGATAATATTTCGTGGAATGTACCGAACGCAAATATTATATTATTATTACTATGTACCTATAATATGGTCCAAAAACACACGGTTATATTAATAATAATAATAATTATTATTATTATATTTCACTGCGAATACGCTCTTCTTTCCACACCTATATATTATTATTATTATGTTTTATTTACTCGCCCGTTGTTCGTACGGGATATTTTGCAGAAATTTACAAGCTAATGATTATTTAATAATATACAATAAACGCGCTACGACGACCAACGAGCATAACATCAGTATTTTAGAAACAGTGTTGTCCAATAGATACATTCATTCTAGATACTTCATCTAGATAAAAAATGTAGTGTCTTTATCTTATCTAGATAGAAAAAAAATTGTTGTCTGTATTCGACTAATAAAGTTAAAAAAATTGGATATGAAATCCCTCTATTCATGGTACACTGAGTCAAAGAAAATATAAATATATTTATTAATAACTATATGATTCGGAACTATTTTTAAATTTATTTTTCTGAAAAACTTTCAAATTATTGTGCATAGTTAATACATTCATAATAATATTAATAAGTAGTATTGTTTAAGTATTAATACCATAGATAT